>JAQNDB010004520.1:0-23462 GCA_029204045.2 Tillandsia leiboldiana
ATCCCACGAGAGCGGTTGAACCTTGAATCCACAAGGACACGCGAATCCACGCGCCGATTTTTGGGGTAAATCGTTGTTTTGGGTGGTGATGATCCGCCGAATACTTAGATCAAAGATAGATCGGAAATACCATCTAAGTATTCATTAGTTTGATTCAACTCAAGATGTGAGTATGAAACCTAGAATCAAACTAATCAATATAGATGAAGAAACATAGAGTATTCTCTAATGATTTCCTTTCTTCTCTATATGTGGATCTATAGCCGTATAAAATGATATATGAAAATGACGGCTATTGACTATGTGGATTGACCCTAGAAAAAAGAATCATAGGGTCTATTTATAGGTTAGAAACCCTAGGAAGGAGATAAGAATCAAAAACCTAACATTTCTGGAAATTTTAACGGACGGCGATCCGGATCGGACTAGCTGTGATCCGGATCGTCGTAACGAGTCAGCCAGTTCCAGAAAACGAAGGTTCGGGATCCGGATCGAAGTGCTTGATCCGGATCGTTCATACAGTTCACCAAACATCAACGTTCGGGATCCGGATTGCGAAGCCTGATCCGGATCGTTCAAGGAAGATGGTAAACTAAGTGTTCGGGATCCGGATCAAGAGGCTACGATCCGGATTGAACTGGTGTATGAACGAACCACCTTCGGGATCCGGATCGAACAACCTGATCCGGATCCTGAACATGTACCAAGTCCAGTTTTTGATTTTTATGCAATGAAAGATTCTTCCAAGTGTTTCTACACTACAAGAAGTATTCGGATCACACAAAATCTTTAGTTAAACATACCTGATCCTTTTGAATTCTTCTTTCTTGAGATTGAATTAAATGATCCAACTTTCTTCACCTTCAATCTTCAAGACTTGAGACTTTCACGAAACTACGCCAACTCAAATTCCGTAACAGTTTGGACCGTGATTTTCGTCTGATAGGAGGAAGTGTAATTGAACCCTCGCACTTTATCGGCTTTTCTTCGTTGGAGTCGAACAAGGATTTGAGCTATCTGAAGCAACCGAAGAAATTCTTGCTTGTGAAGTTATGGAATTTACGGTTGGTTTTACCAGTGAAGGTTCGGCGATGCCAGTATGTTGAGTTAGAGCGACCACCTGAGAGCCGAGAGGATGAGTTTGGGTGCCGATTGGTGAGCGCCAGGTTAGCGGATCGCTTGGTACTTGGTATGACTTCCTTTCCTAGTGGTTGAGATCAGAGTTTTGCACCCCTACATGGTTGAGTTGGTGGATTTTGGTTTTGGGTGGCGGCCACAGCGGGGGCAGCTTCAACATCTCTCTCTCCTTGTTTTCCCGTTTTAACGCCGAAAATAGCAGCGGAATGAAAAATTTTCGAAGGACTACTCCAGAAGTGGAGGCGATGCGGGAACCGGTTCTTGTTTAATCGGGGTGAAGGCATCGGTCCTTTGGAAATTTCGGACTTTTCGCTATTTTTGGTTGCTTTTCTTTTGGGAGAGAGTTGGAGTTGATAATATTCCCGATGTGGGTTTCTTGTGGTAGGGTGTGTGTTTTGGTTTCGAGGACGAAACCTTTTGAAGGAGGGGAGGATGTAAAGTACCGGGGCTTTGGATAGCGCGCCGACCACACAGATGACTTGGAGCAGAGAGTTGCCTTGAGCATGTCGCATTTGAGTTTACAGTTGATGCCGGGTTGATTCGGATCAACGCGGAAGCTCCAGCTCGAATCGGGGTTTTTCCGGGCTTTGTAGGCCGATGAGGATGAGATTGGGAATTTCCGACTTCACCGTGGAGCGCCGAAAATTCAGGAACACTTGGAACAGGTGTACTTTCATATTACTGCGAGGTTCGGGAGGTTCTGGACTGACGCGGAGGACCCGGAGGCAAAAAGTGAGTCGGAACTGGCAATTTTGGAGCCGGTAATTGATTTGAGCACCCCGACTCAACGGACAAGCTTTTTGAAGAGAAAAAGCTGTGGACACGTGTACTTTTGATTTACAGCGAGGTTCGGGAGGTTCCGGACTGACGCGGAGGACCCGGAGGCAAAAAGTGAGTCGGAACTGGCAATTTTGGAGCCGGTAATTGATTTGAGCACCCCGACTCAACGGATAAGCTTTTTGAGGAGAAAAAGCTGTGGACACGTGTACTTTTGATTTACAGCGAGGTTCGGGAGGTTCCGGACTGACGCGGAGGACCCGGAGGCAAAAAGTGAGTTCGAACTGGCAATTTTGGAGCCGGTAAATTGATTTAGCACCCCGCCTCAACGGATGAGCTTTTTGAAGAGAAAAAGCTGTGAGCGCGTGTATTTTCGATTTACAGCGGAGTTCGGGAGGTTCCGGGCAGCGGCGGAGAGCCCGAAGGCAAAAAGTGAGTTGGAGTTGGAGTTTTTGGAATTAATTAATTAACTAATTAATTAATAAAGCCTCTGCTTTATAAATAGGCTCCACCTCCCCTTCTCTGCAGCAGGAAAGAAAGAAAGAGAGAAAGAAAGGAAAAGAAAAGAGAGGAAAAGGAAAAAGAAAAGAAAGAAAAGGGTTTGGACCGATCGTGGATTTTTGGACTCGCCGTTGGAGGCCGCGTGGAGCTCGTGGGCGTGCGGCGAGCGTCGTCGAGGTAAGTAAATTGCAGATTTTTGAGGTTTTCTCGGGTTTTTGAGCTTTGAGGATGTTTAATTGGTTTTTAAAAATGCTAAAAATTGGATTTTTGGATTAATTGGATGTTTGGGGTTTTTTCGGATTTATCGGGGCCTTTTTCAGATTTTTGCCGTCGCCGGCGGCCGCGCGCGCGCGCAACGGCGCACGCGCGGCGCCAGGGTGCTGCTGTCGGCAGCACCCTGCGGCGAGGTGCCGCTGGGCGCGGCGCCGCGTGCAGCAAAGTGCTGCATGCGGCGCTGCCGGGCCGCGCGCAGGCGCGCGCGGCAGGCCCTGCCTGGCCGCGCGCAGGCGCGCGCGGCAGGGCCGCGCGCAGGTGCACGCGGCGCTGCCGGGCCGCGCGCAGGCGCGCGCGGCAGGCCCTGCCTGGCCGCGCGCAGGTGCACGCGGTGCTGCCGGGGCCGCGCGCAGGCGCGCGCGGCAGGCCCTCCTGGCAGCGCGCGGCGCGCGCGGCAGGGCCGCGCGCAGGTGGGCGCGCGGCGCTGCCATGGCCGCGCACGGGCGCGCGCGGCAGGGCCGCGCGCAGGTGCGCGCGGCGCTGCCTGGCCGCGCGCGGGCGGCGCGCGGCAGGGGCCGCGCGCAGGTGCGCTCGGCACTGCTTGGCCGCGCGCAGGTGCGCGCGGCACCGCTTGGCCGCGCGCAGGTGCGGGCGGCATGGCCGCGCGCGGCAGGGCCGTGCGCGGGCCTGCGCGGGCGCGCGGGCGCGCGCTGCTGCGCGCAGCGCTGCGGGCTGCGCGCAGCGGCCGCGCGCGCGCGGCGGGCTTCGCGCGGCCGGCGCGCAGCGCCGCTGGGCGCCGCGCGCAGCGCCGCTGGGCGCCGCGCGCAGCGCCGCTGGGCGCCGCGCGCAGCGCCGCTGGGGCACTGCGCGACGCGCTCCAGCGTCGCGCAGCAGCCCCTGCGCCGCGCGGTTTGGCTTGGTGCCGCGCGGTGGGCCTCCCTCGTCGCGTGGCAGGGCTTGTGGACGCTCGGCGTGCTCCCGGACGGCGGGCGACACCTCGGGTTGCGTGCCGGCGCCGTTTTTTTTTGCTGTCGGAGCCCGTTGGTCGCCGTCGGCCCGCTGTTTTTCGCCGCCGCGAGCTGTTTTTCGCCGTCGGGCGCTGGTTTCGCCGACGGAGCAGTTTTTTCCGCCGTCGCGAGCTGTTTTTCGCCGTCGGGCGCTGGGTTTTCGCCGACGGAGCAGTTTTTCGCCGCCCGCGCGCCTGTTTTTCGCCGTCGGGCGCAGTTTTTCCGCCGACGGAGCCGTTTTTTTCGCAGTTTTCGCCGGCAGATTTCGCAAGCGGTTTCGCGCGCAGGTTTCGCTGTTTTCCGCTGTTTTGCGAGCGGTTTTCGCAGGATTTTCGCAAGCTGATTTGTGAGCTGTTTTCCCCGTCGGGCACAGTTTTTCGCCGACGGAGCAGCTTTTCGCAAGCTGTTTTCGCAAGCCGGTTTTGAGCAGTTTTTGCAAGCAGTTTGTGAGCAGATTTTGAGCGGTTTTCGCGAGCAGTTTCGCAGGGTTTTCGCGAACTGTCTCGCTAGCAGATTTTGCCTGTTTTTCGCCGTCGGGCGCTGTTTTTCGCCGACGGAGCTGTTTTCGCCGCCGCGTGCTGTTTTTCGCCGTCGGGCGCTGGTTTTCGCTGACGGAGGCTGTTTTCGCCGACGGAAGCTGTTTTTCGCCGTCGGATGCTCGGTTTTGACTGTGTGGATTGATTTTTGCGATTTCTTCGCTTCTGGCAGCTTGCGGTGCGGTCTTAGCTTCCGCGGAGCGCGCGGTCGTGTGGTTGGTCGCCGCGTTCTCCGTTTCGCGTGCGGATCCTGGCATCGGGCTTCGTATTGCGTGCGGACCCCTTGGAGGCCAGGTAAGTCGCTGAGCCAATTGCAAGTGTCGACGAGCAATTGGTGGCTTTCTGAGGTGGGTTGGTTTTCTCTCCAAGTCTACGGACTTCCTTCTAATTCTAATGTGTTAGGATTGCATGCTAGTTTAAGTGTTTTCTTGGAACTTAACTAGCACCCCCGTCATATGTGCATGAGTTTGACCAGACCATTTGTGAACCTTAATTTGGGCTAGGTTCCTTTATGCTTTAGACATACCGCACTTTTCATATCCTTCGGGACTTAGAGTTTCCTCGCCCGGGTAGTGGGCTGAGTGGTCAGAGTGTTGTGGGACGGGTGTTGCACTCGGGCCCGGGGGGCCGAATGGGGTCTGGTGGCTGGGTTAGGCCAGTGTTAGCATTTTGGGGAGCCGTTTCAGATAAACGGTGGTCCCGGGGGTTTTCCTTTCCACTGTTCTTCTCGTCACCACCAGGTTGGGATCGTGGTGCACGTGTGTTAGCAGGACCTTGAACCCAGAACCTTTTTGGATAAATACATGATTTTAGTCAGCCAATGTTTCTTCCAAGCCTCGCAAGGTTGTCTGAGTCTGTTCTCGTCCGTTGGGATGAAGGCATCAGCTCTTCGAGGCTTGGGCATAAAACTTGATTTCAAAGGGTTTTCCTAAAAAAGACTAAAAATCATTATAAAGATGGTTTTCTCTCAGATCGAATGATTTTCTGAAATAAATGACATGGTTTCTTATAAACTTATCCACCCGAGCGGATTCGAGTGATCTGGGTTCTAAGGGCTGCTTTCTCTCTTGGGGACGTAGATGTTAGTCTCCCTGGGTTTCGGACCCTTCGTAGATCTGGCCGTGGAGTAGCTCCGGCCGTGAGTTGAGTGTTGAGTTCAGTGGAGTTGTGTTGTGGGGGCCGTGGGAGAGACAGTGGTCCCAGCTGTGTAGTACCTTCGTTGAGTGGGTCTGTGTTGTGAGATTGAGTCGTGGAGGGTTCTCCGACTGAGTTTGTGCTTGAGCATCGAGTTACCGATCTGTTTGATCGAGGACCACAGCCTGCAGGAGCCACTTGTGAGACAGTGATACTGATGAGATACTTGAGTTCGGTGGGGTCGCACCCCTCGAACCACGCCCCGGGTGCGTTGATGATTCCGAGCCTGATGAGGCTGCGATGATGATACCGGGCCTGACGAGGCTGCGATGATGCGCCTAGTTCATATACTAGTGGTCGCTTGATACCCCTGGCCGTGCTACCATGGGGTCACTGTGTGAGATATCGAGTTTGTCCGTTGGGACACCCTGGTTGATACACCAGGGGGCGCAGGCTTGACTCGACTGGACCCTGTGGGGCAGTCGCTGAGATTTGAGATACACTGAGAGAGTGATGGCGTAGCATGTGTTATAGTAGAGCGTCTTGGGCTTAGTACTTGTGACATGTTGTCAGCAGTGAGTGACTGCATACCATCATCCATAGTCTCTTCTTATTGAGCATATTAGATAGAGGCATGATAGCTGTAGATTCTTTTCCATCTTATTTTTATTATCATCAGTCTTTTCTCTATCTTATGCCTCTGGTAGACTTAGTGGGCAGACCGTGGTTCTTGGAGACGGTACCCACTGAGAACTACTGTAGGATGTAGTTCTCACACCCTCTGTCGGTGACAGGTTGCTGAGGCTTTCTTCCGTTTCTGCTGAGCTTGATTGGGCGGACCGAGGACAGGGAGTCGCGTGATAGTTCCCTACCAGCATTGTTACTTTAGAGAGAGGTAGATGTACCATCCCGGATTGTGGGAGTGGGTTATGTTTCCTGTTTAGCTATCTCCCATTTGGATTTGTAGATGTTGTATAGGTGCACTTCTATTTGTATCATCTGATTTTGGGAGATAGGCTATGTGTTGTAGCAACTTTGTAGTTGAGAAAAATTTTATCGTACAGCTTTTTATCCGCTCTGATATCTGTGTAGCTGTAGTTTTGTCTTTTGCAGGCTAGACGCTGCGTCTGTACGGCAGTTTCCGTACAGATGGCGGATCTGTTAGCGAGCCCGGGTCGCAGTTTCGACCCCGGGGCGTGACAGTTGGTATCAGAGCCATTCACCAGCCGGAAATGTGAGATGAGTCTCGGCTGAGCCAGGGTTTTATAGCGGGTAGAGCGAGGCTCCCCGGCTAATGACCGTTGTGAGTGGAGTGCAGCTCCTCACAAGGTCGGCTAAGGCTAGCGAGACGAGTCTCACATCGCCTGGTGCTTGTGAGTGTGCTTGAGCCTGACGTGGACGTCAGGGCTTAAAGGGGGGAAGAATGTAACACCCCCGGAATTTGGATTAGTCCTCTATATAAATGATATAATAGGACTAAATCTCTAACCCGGCTATAGCATTTTGGATGGTAGCAAGATCCAAGAGGAACATGAGAGGTAAGCGTGCTAGAGCTAGAGTAGTTCTAGGATGGGTGACCCCCTGGGAAGTGGGGCGTCACAGTGCTGATTTGCGGTTTTGTCGTGGTGAGCGGTGTCTCCCCGACGCTGGGCCCTGACCCGGGTGCACACTGGTGCGGCAGTTGGGTCAGAGCAGGTTGTTTCGGGCCGGATACCCAGATTGGAGTCTGAGAGCTCCGGACCCAAAGGGTAGGAGTGTTGGAGGCAGATCAGCAGCGCAGTGACACAGTTGTCGGAGCAGTGACGCAGTTGTCGGAGCAGCGCAGTGACACAGTTGTCGGAGCGGTGACACAGTTGTCGGAGCAGCGCAGGGACACAGTTGTCGGAGCAGTGACACCGTTGTCGGAGCAGCGCAGTGACACAGTTGTCGGAACAGTGACACAGTTGTCGGAGCAGCGCAGTGACACAGTTGTCGGAGCAGTGACACAGTTGTCGGAGCAGCGCAGTGACACAGTTGTCGGAGCAGTGACACAGTTGTCGGAGCAGCACAGTGACACAGTTGTCGGAGCAGCGCAGTGACACAGTTGTCGGAGCAGTGACACAGTTGTCGGAGCAGCGCAGTGACACAGTTGTCGGAGCAGCGCAGTGACACAGTTGTCGGAGCAGTGACACAGTTGTCGGAGCAGCGCAGTGACACAGTTGTCGGAGCAGTGACACATTTGTCAGAGCAGTGACACAGTTGTCGGAGCAGCACAGTGACACAGTTGTCGGAGCAGCGCAGTGACACAGTTGTCTGAGCAGTGACACAGTTGTCGGAGCAGCGCAGTGACACAGTTGTCGGAGCAGCGCAGTGACACAGTTGTCAGAGCAGTGACACAGTTGTCGGAGCAGCGTAGTGACACAGTTGTCGGAGCAGCGCAGTGACACAGTTGTCGGAGCAGTGACACAGTTGTCGGAGCAGTGACACAGTTGTCGGAGCAGCGCAGTGACACAGTTGTCGGAGCAGCGCTGTGACATAGTTGTCGGAGCAGTGACACAGTTGTCGGAGCAGCGCAGTGGCACAATTGTCGGAGCAGCGCAGTGGCACAGTTGTCGGAGTAGCACAGTGGCACAGTTGTCGGAGCAGCGCAGTGGCACAGTTGTCGGAGTAGCGAGTAGCCCCCTCCGTCCCGACGTTTAGTGCTGGGGCACCGAGGCAGGGTGGATAGTTGACAGCGGGAATGTAGAGTACCGGGTCTTCGGATGGCGCGCCGACCACACAGAGGGCTTGGAGCAGAGAGTTGCCTGGGGCATGTTGCATTTGAGTTTACAGTTGATGCCGGGTTGATTCGGATCAACGCAGAAGCACCAGCTCGATTCGGGGTTTTTCCGGGCTTTGTATGCCGATTGAGGATGAGATTTGGAAATTACCGACTTCACCGTGGAGTGCCGGAGATTGAGGAACACTTGGAACAGGTGTACTTTCAGATTACAGCGAGGTTCGGGAGGTTCCGGACTGACGCAGGAGATCCGGAGGCAAAAAGTGAGTCGGGACTGGCAATTTTGGAGCCGGTATTTGATTTGAGCACCCCGACTCAACGGATGAGCTTTTTGAAGAGAAAAAGCTGTGAGCACGTGTACCTTCGATTTACAGCTGAGTTCGGGAGGTTCTGGATAGCGGCGGAGGGCCCGAGGGCAAAAAGTGAGTTGGAGTGGGCTTTTTGGATTAGTTTAATTAAATAATTAATTTAGTTTTGCTTTATAAAAAGGGGCCTTCTCTGTTGCTTGGGAGAAAAGCAGGAAAGAAAGAAAGGAAAAGAGAGGAAATGGAAGAAGAAGAAGGAAATGAAGAGGGAAAGCAAGGGTTTTGAGGTGATTTTTGGTTGAGGACTCCCCGTTGATGCCGTTTGGAGCTTGTGGGCGTGCGGCGTGCGACGACGAGGTAAGCATTTTCTGTTTTGTATAGTTTTTGGTGTTTTGGAGCTTTAAGGGATTTATTTATTGTTTTTATTTTAGTTTTCGTGCGCGGGGGGGTTGCCGCCATGGGAGCCGCGCGCGCGCGCAATGGCGCACGCGCGGCCGGCGCGGCTGCTGCGCGGGCACACAAAGGCGCCGCGCGCAGCAGCCGCCGGGGTGCTGCAACACTGGCAGCACCCAGCGGCACTGCCGAGTGCGCTGGCAGCACCAGGGCGTTGCGCCCTGGTGCAGCGCCGCGCGGGCGCTGCCAGGCCGCGCGCGGGCGCGCACGCGCGCTGCCAGGCCGCGCGCAGGCGCGCGCGGCGCTGCCTGGCCACGCGCAGGCGCGCGCGCGGCAGGGCCTCCCTCGTCGCGCGGCTGGGATATCGCTGCTCGGCGTGCACCCGGACAGCGGGCTGCACCTCGGTTTGCGCGCCGGCGCTGTTTTTTTTGCCGTCGGGCGTCGTCTTCGCCGTCGGCGCTGTTTTCGCAGGATTTTTCGCGAGCAGTTTCGCTAGCTGTTTTCGCAGGTTTTTTCGCGAGCGGTTTCGCTAGCAGTTTCCGCAGGATTTTTCGCGAGCGGTTTCGCTAGCAGTTTTCGCAGTATTTTTCGCGAGCGGTTTCGCTAGCAGTTTTCGCAGGATTTTTCGCGAGCGGTTTCGCTAGCAGTTTTCGCAGGATTTTTCGCGAGCGGTTTCGCTAGCAGTTTTCACAGGATTTTTCGCGAGCGGTTTCGCTAGCTGTTTTCACAGGATTTTTCGCGAGCGGTTTCGCTAGCAGTTTTCACAGGATTTTTCGCGAGCGGTTTCGCTAGCAGTTTTCGCAGGATTTTTCACGAGCGGTTTCGCTAGCAGTTTTCGCAGTATTTTTTGCGAGCGGTTTCGCTAGCAGTTTTCGAGCCTTTTCGCACGCAGTTTTCGCACGGTTTTCGCCCAGTTTTTGGCGAGCAGTTTTAGGCATTTTGCGAGCAGTTTTGCGAGCGGTCTTCGAGCAGTTTTTTCGCGAGCAGCTTTTCGCAAGTAGCTTCGCGAGCAGATTTTTGTGGAGTTTTTCGCAAGCTGTACTTTTTTAGCAGTTTTTCGCCGACGGAGGCCTTTTTCACCGCCGGATGCTCGGTTTTCGACCGTTTTGATTGATTTTGCGATTTCTTCGCTTCTGGCAGCTTGCAGTGCGATTTTTAGCTTCCGTCGGGACCGGTTGTGAGTTTTTCCGTCGCGTGGACCCGCGGGCTTGTTTCGGGGCATCCGCTGAGGGTGCTGTCAGGCCCCTCTTTCAACCATCAACGGGCCTGACCTTGTCAATAATGCATCGAGTCTGTAAATGTTGTCGGACACGGCGTCGACATAGGATTTTCCCTTTTTTGGGTGGGCATTTACTTGTAAATGGGCATCCGTTTGGCACCCGTGGGTTCGATTGTGCTACACATCCAAAGGGGCATAGGCCTTTCGCAAACAATGGCCGCTTATGCGCCGGGTTGAGCCGGATGCGTGTCGGGCATGGGCCGGAGGCCTATTTTCCTATGGATGTGCGCCGCTCAAAAACGTACCCCTCGGTGAGCACCTTTGTACCCCCGGGGTGCCAAAGGGGTGGATGCCCCTATAGGGTAGTACGGGATGGTTTGATTGATGTGCATTAAGTGAGCCGGCTCCGCCTGAAAGTGGGAGTGTCATTGGTGTTCATTTTGCCTCAACGGCCGGCGCCCGACCAAGTCGAGTCGTGTCCCTCTTCGTTGTAATCCACTTTCGCTAATCAATAAAATATCGGTTGTTTGTGCTTACTTACAGGACCATTGCTTGCCTTTCTCTCGATTCTCGCTCGATTCAACTCGCGGAGTTGTGCCTCGGGACGGTTTTGGCTGGCTCGTTCGTGCAGGTGACGGATGAGCGCCGCACGGGTTTCGTCAAGCGATTCTAACCCCGTGACAAGTGGTATCAGAGCGCGGGATTCGACCGAGACGGCATGGCGCGTGGCAAATCCCATGCCGCGGAGACGAGCACGGCTACCCAACAAACAGCGACGGTGCAACGAGCCGCGACGGTGGAACGAGCCGCGGCGGTGGACAACGAAGATCAAGGTGAATCCGAAAGGCATCGGAGTAACCGGGAGCGATTAGCCGACTTGGAACTGCAGGTTGCTCGGATGGACGACCGGGTGGCGAGGATGTTCGGGCACGAGGATCGAATCGTCGCGATCGAGAAGACGCTGTCCCAAGTCGTCGAGCAATTGGACCAACTGCAGGAGAACACGAAGGACGCGGTCATGCACCTAAAGGAGCAATCCACCGAATTGTTCGCACGGGTCAGCGTGCTGACGAGGGCAGTGGGCAACGCTCCAACCGCAACCCATGGCGAGGGGCCTGCGGGGCGGGTTCGTGTGCCAGAACCGCGCTCCTTCCGTGGAGCTCGTGATGCGAAGGAACTCGAGAACTTTCTCTTCGACATGGAGCAATACTTCCGTGCCGTCCGCCCGGAAAGTGAAGAGACGAAGGTGACGTTCGCAACGATGTACCTCGACGGGGACGCCAAGCTTTGGTGGAGGACCCGCTACGAGGACATCCAAGCGGGGCGATGCACCATCACCACTTGGGAGGATCTAAAGAGAGAGTTGAAGGTTCAGTTCCTGCCGGAGAATGTCGAATTCATCGCGCGGCGGGCCTTGCGAAGACTCACCCACTCAGGGTCGATTCGAGAGTATGTGAAGCAGTTCTCCGCCCTGATGCTCGACATTCGTGACATGTCGGAGAAAGACAAGCTCTTCCACTTCCTGGAAGGGTTGAAGCCGTGGGCTCAGACGGAACTCCGTCGACAGAATATCCACGACTTGGCTGCAGCCCAGGGGGCGGCGGAGCGGCTAACGGACTATTCGGCAACCGAGCACCCGAAGAAGAAACCCACGGGCAATGTCTCCAAATCCTATAAAGCGAAGGGAAAAGGAGCGGCGCCCGCGGAGCGAAGGGGGGCTGGACCGAAAGGCCCGAAGACGTCGAAGCCGTCCGAAGAAGGTTGTTTTCTTTGTGGAGGTCCTCACTTCGTCAAGGCATGCCCTCAGAGGAAGTCCCTCAATGCAGTGCAGGCGAGGGATTCCGACTTCGACGAAGAGCCAGAAGAGGCGGAGGAGACCGACGGCATCCGAATGGGGGCGCTTCGATTGCTTAACGCCCTCAAGGGTCAAGTGGGGGAGAAAGTCAAAACCCCCATGCCGAAGGTAAAGGCCTCCGTCCCAAAGGAGAGCAAAACAAGCGAGCTGATGTACGTGGACATTAAGCTCAATGGCAAAGTGACTAGGGCCATGGTGGACACGGGGGCCACCCACAACTTCATTGCGACGGGTGAAGCCGAGCGGATCGGGCTAACCCTAAGCAAGGATGGAAGCCGCATGAAGGCGGTGAACTCAAAAGCCCAACCGATTGCGGGCGTGGCGAAGGAAGTGTTGATAGAGATTGGGTCGTGGTCGGGGTGGACCAACCTTATGTCAGTGCCACTGGACGACTTCCAAGTTATTCTGGGCATGGAGTTTTTGCAAGCGTCTAGAGGGGTGCCAATGCCCTTCCTGGACACCCTATGTTTAATGGGGAGCGACTCTCCATGTGTTGTCCCGATAAAGCGGAAGACGGTGGACGCCAAGCAGATCTCAGCACTCCAGTTGAAGAGGGGTGTGAGGAAAGGTGACCTGACATTCGTGGCGGCTATGAAGCTGGAGACCATAGAGGAGGGCGAAACATCATGGCCACCGCAAGTGGCGAAGCTTCTGAAGGAATTCAAAGATGTGATCCCCCCGAAATTGCCAAAATCTCTACCTCCCAAACGTGCGGTGGACCATCGGATTGAGCTCGAGCCAGGCGCGAGGCCTCCAGCTCGCTCTCCCTACCGTATGTCCCCTCCGGAGTTGGCGGAACTTCAGAAGCAACTTGACGAGCTGCTCGCAGGTGGACTCATCCGCAACTCAAAGGCACCATTTGGGGCCCCGGTACTCTTCCAGAAGAAACAGGATGTAAGCCTGCGATTATGCGTGGATTACCGGGCTCTGAATAAGGTGACAATCAAGAACAAGTACCCGATCCCACTCATCGCGGACTTGTTTGATCAGTTGGGGAAGGCGCGGTACTTCTCCAAGCTCGACTTGCGGTCTGGTTACTGGCAGGTTCGGATTTCAGAAGGGGATGAGGCGAAGACAACGTGCGTTACGAGGTACGGGGCGTTCGAATTCTTGGTGATGCCGTTTGGCCTAACGAATGTGTCACGCCCCGGGGGTTTGTTTTAGCGGAAACGGCATTTTTTTTTTTTTTTTTTTTTGAAAGGTCTCTTTCTTCCCCGGTGCGTGCCCAGACCCGCCGCACATACAGGATCTCTCTGCAAACGGACAGAGTCTCCCCTGTACGTGCACGGCGTGTGGTTGAATACATCTCCCAAGCAAACATAACCATTCAATCACAACATTCAATTACATACAACCAGTATTCTAAATATTTAAGCGCATGGCCACTTCAACTTGAAAGGATAAATCCACGGTTTTTAAAGAGTGCCCACCCGGCACTTAAGTTTTGAAAACGAGTTTCGAAATCAGCATAAACCCCAGGGTTTTGAAAACGGTGCCCACACGACACCCAAGTTTTGAAAGCTCATTTCGCAATCCATAAATCCACAAGGTTTTGAAATCAGTGCCCACACGACACTTAGACTTTGAAAACGGTTTTCGCAATCTTTTCTTTGTTTTTGTTTCGCTTTTCAAATGGCCAGTAGGAAATAAAGGGAAAGGTAGTGCATAAACAGATAATCAAATACCGACATCTACGTCGACCCCACAAGGGTATCGGGAACCTCACACATGCCCACAATATAAATGAAAAGCTGAAAAGAAAAGGAAAGTATAAAGTTCAGGGTCTCCAACGGTCCCGCTGTGTCCGCCCCGTCCTCACCGCCACCTACCTCTCCCCTCGCCTGGGCCCTGTCACGAAGTGGGAAGTCAGTGACTAATAAATGCCGTGCAGGGGGAATAATAAAAACAAACCGTGGCGACAACCGGAGCAACCACCCTTTTGGGGGGGGGGGAAATGGTAACCTGTATATCTGCATCCTGTAATACTCTGCCGCGTCGGTCCACTACCGACGGCCCATACCGTACCTGCAGCACCGCGACCGCGCCGGACAACTAAACCGGCGGGTCGCTCCGCTCGCACCTCGGCGCCTCAACCCCACAGCTAATAAGGGGCCCCACTACGTCACCTCGTGGGTATACACGGGTCCTACGACCTCTTTTCCGGAAAAGTGCACCCCTCACGGTGGCCAAACCGCGGGTGCACGTGTTGCAGCCTCGAGCACAGTAACCACAATATATGAGCAATAGTAATGCAGTAATCGCAATGTATATGAAATAGTAAAGCAGTAACCATGATGCATGAATCAGAATAAGGTAGAGGCGTGTAAACTCATGTTGCCCTACTATTAGCATAGTCGAAGGAAAGACGGTAGCTGAAGCATCAAAACACGAGACCACGTAACTATCGATGTGTAGCAATAATCCGTAGCATCTAGAATAATGATTACTGAAGTGAACGGTAACATATAATATTTAAATTAAAACAATCAATGTGGTTCGATGCCAAATATCACACTCAACCCACCTGTCGCTAGTAGGCGTCAACGCTCCGCTCCCTCGCGTCCTGGTACTCCCGCTCGGCTCCTTCGCACACCTGCCGCGAGGAGAAAAGCGACGCTCAGACGCGGATGAAGACGAGAGGCGGGCGAACCGCTCGTCGGGTTCGCGGCTCCCCGTCCGCACGCGGGCCGTGCGCGTGCTCAGCTCCGTACGGGCAACCCCACACGTGGGGTTGAGCGCGCGTCCGGCCCCGTGCGGGTCACCCCGCACGCGGGGCTGGGCGCCGCCCAGCCCTGCGGCCTACCCCGCACGCGGGCTGGGCGTGCCGCCCGGCCCCGTGCGGGTCACCCCGCACGCGGGTCTGGGCGTCGCCCAGCCCCGTGCGGGTCACCCCGCACGCGGCTGGGCGTGCGCCCGGCCCCGTGCGGGCCATCCCGCACGCGGGGGCTGGGCGCCGCCCGGCCCCGTGCGGGTCATCCCGCACGCGGCTGGGCGTGCGCCCGGCCCCGTGCGGGTCATCCCGCACGCGGGGGGGGCTGGGCGCCGCCTGGCCCGTGCGGGTCGCATGAGGGCGCCGGATGGGGGGGGGGTTTCTTCGCACGTGCGGCGGATTCCGGGAAATCCGCCGCCTGTGCCTCACCCCTTCCGGTCAAGATGATCAAGAACTCAACACGAGGAAAAAGAAACTAAATTCCCGTCTCACCTTGATGAGGACGACGAAGGTTTGGGAAGAGGGGATCGTCCGTTCTCGTAGGTCCGGTGTGGTGGTGGTGGGGATGCGGCGTTCTCCCCTCTCCTCGACCGTCTTCGCTCGGGTCGTGCGTGCCAAAGGGGTAGCAGACTGAGAAGGGGTTCCCAACCCTCACCTCTCAAACCCCCAATTAATTAGCTATTTTGGTACGATCGAGCCCAACCCGCGTCCAACTCCAAATGCTAACCTAGCCCCAAATTAACCCGGATAGATAGAACGAAATAAATTAAATTAATTTATGTCGGATCCCGAAAATTTACAGAAAATTAGACTGAGCCGGTGCGAAAGAATTAACTAGCTTGAATCAAAAAATATCGTTAAATCCGGGTCTGGTTTACCTCAAAAGGGACGTGCCGGACACCCGAACCGCAGCAACTTCGAAAATTTATTCCGGGAGCTTCCGGGGTCGGAAATCCGATCCGATCGCGCCGCCGGCCTCCGCTTCGCGAGCTTTATTCTCAAAAAAAAATGCCCGCGAGCCCCCGACGGCCTGCCCAGAATGACAAAAGAAAATCAAACCCCCGGACCCCTTTGCCTAAAAGCGGTTCGAAAACCCGCGGCTATTACACCACTCACCTCTAACAACGAGTTTCGTCCTCGAAACTCAAACCCGGATAGGAGTGAAAAGGTCGGGGTAGCACTCCCTCATCTTGGATTCCAGTTCCCAAGTGGCTTCTCGCTCTTCATGGTTGCTCCAATGTACTTTCACGTAGGGGATAGCCCGATTTCGTAGTGATTTTGTTTCCCTTGCCAGGATCTTCACTGGGGTTTCTTCGAAGCTCAGGTCCTCCTTAAGTTCGAGTGCAGAGGTGTCCAGGACAGGTGATGGGTCGGGGAGATATTTCCGAAGCATTGATACGTGGAACACATCGTGGACTCGGTCGAGGTTTGGTGGTAGGGCGAGGCGGTAAGCTACTGGGCCGATACGCTCTAGAATCTCAAATGGCCCCACAAACCGTGGGCTCAGCTTGCCCCTTAGCCCGAAACGCCTGATTCATCTGGATGGCGAGACCCGCAAAAACACATGTTCCCCCACTTGAAACTCCAAGTCCCGGCGCCTCTGGTCTGCGTAACTCTTCTGTCGACTCTGGGCGGTCAGCAAGCACTGTCTGATAAGGCGCACTTTCTCTTCAGTTTCTTCCACTATGTCGGGTCCCAAAAGTTTCCGCTCTCCCAAGTCGTCCCAGCAGATCGGGGATCGGCAGCGCCTTCCATACAGTGCTTCGTAGGGCGCCATCTGAATGCTGGCCTGGTAGCTGTTGTTGTAGGCAAATTCCACGAGAGGTAGGTAGCGTGACCAACCGATTCCCCAATCAAGCACACAGGCGCGAAGCAGGTCTTCTAGGGTTTGTATCGTGCGCTCTGACTGTCCGTCCGTCTGAGGGTGGAAGGCGGTGCTGAAATGTAATCTGGTCCCCATGGCCTGCTGGAGACTTTGCCAAAACTTCGAGACAAAGCGCGTGTCTCTGTCCGAGGTGATCGATGCCGGTACCCCATGTAGTCTCACGATCTCGCTGATGTAGACTTGAGCTAGCCGTTCGCGGGTCCAAGTGGTGTGAATTGGTAGGAAGTGTGCTGACTTGGTTAACCGGTCAACTACAACCCAGATCGCGTCGTGGCCCTGTTGTGAACGTGGGAATCCAGTGACAAAATCCATGGTGATCTGGTCCCATTTCCACTCTGGTACCGGTAAAGGCTGTAGCTTCCCTGCTGGTCGCTGGTGTTCGGCCTTTATCTGTTGACATACTAGGCAGTGGGCTACGTATCGCGTCACGTCTTCTTTTAACTTAGGCCACCAGAACGTCTGTTTGAGATCCCTGTACATCTTCGTGCCCCCCGGGTGTGCCGCATAAGGGGCTCGATGTGCCTCCGCTAAGATTTCATTCTTCAACTCTGGTGAATCCGGCACACAGACTCGCCCGCGGAAACATAGGGTGCCGTCGTCTTTCACCGCAAAGTCAATCTCTTGACCCTGGGGAATCTTGTCTCGTAAGCGCTGTAGGTGCAGATCGGTCTGCTGTCCCTCCTGGATCTTCTCGAATAGCGTCGGCTTGACCACCAAGGCTAGGAGTTGCAGAACTGTGCCCGCAGGCACCACCTCCAACTACATTCGCGCGAACTCCGCGATCAGGTGGTCCTGCTTTGTCAGCGCGCTCTCCGACGCCCCGTCCCGATGCCCTTTTCTGCTCAGTGCGTCTGCCACCACATTTGCCTTCCCGGGGTGATATTGGATCGTCAAGTCGTAATCCTTCAGCAACTCGAGCCACCGTCTCTGCCGCAAGTTTAACTCTTTTTGGGTAAAGATGTACTTAAGACTTTGATGATCTGAGAAAACGTTGCAGTGGACTCCGAAGAGGTAATGCCTCCACAGTTTCAAAACGAAGACCACGGCGGCCAATTCCAAGTCGTGTATCGGGTAGTTCCTTTCGTAGTCCTTCAGCTGCCTGGACGCGTAGGCGATCACCTTCCCCTGTTGCATCAGAACACCTCCAAGACCGATCCTTGACGCGTCGCAGTACACTTCATAATCCTCTCCGGGCGTCGGCAGCACCAGTATTGGTGCCTTAGTTAATCTCTTCTTGAGTTCCTCAAAACTCTCCTGGCACTTGGCCGTCCATATGAACTTCTCGCCTTTTCTGGTCAATCGGTTTAAAGGGGTAGCGATCTTTGCGAAACCCTCAACGAAACGCCGGTAGTATCCTGCCAGCCCTAGAAAACTTCGTACTTCTGTCACCGACGTCGGCGGCCGCCAGTCTACCACTGCTTCTACCTTTTTGGGGTCCACAGCGATCCCCTGTGCCGAGATCACATGCCCTAGGAAGCCAACTTCCCGCAGCCAGAATTCACACTTCTTGAGTTTAGCGAACAGCTTCTGCTCTCTGAGGGTTTGCAGGATCGTCCGTAGATGGTCCTCGTGCTCCTCGTCGGTAGTGGAGTAAATCAGGATGTCGTCGATGAAGACTACCACGAACCGATCCAAGAAGGGTCTGAAGATCCGGTTCATCATGTCCATGAAAACAGCGGGGGCGTTCGTAAGCCCGAAAGGCATCACCGTGAACTCGTAGTGGCCGTATCGAGTCCGGAAGGCGGTCTTGGGGATATCTTCATTTCGAACTCGGAGTTGATGATAGCCCGACTGTAGGTCAATTTTGGAGAAGACCGTCGCTCCCCGTAACTGATCGAAGAGGTCGTCGATTCTGGGTAGGGGGTACTTATTCTTCACCGTGACTTTGTTTATCCCTCTGTAGTCAATGCAGAGCCGCAGGCTTCCATCTTTCTTCCGTACAAAGAGTACCGGTGCGCCCCAGGGTGACACACTCGGTCGGATGAACCCTTTGTCCAAGAGATCTTCCAGTTGTGCCTTAAGCTCCTTCAGCTCCGCGAAGGCCATTCGGTAAGGGGCCTTCGTAATAGGCTGCGTGCCTGGCAGCAGCTCAATAGGGAACTCCACCTCCCTCTCCGGAGGCATCCCCGGCAACTCCGCGGGGAAAACGTCAGGATAGTCCCTCACCACTGGGATATCTGCAAGTGTCGTCGAGGGTCGAGTAGCCAAATCCACCGATGCTAGATAGGCCACGCACCCCCCCTCAACCAGTCTTCTGGCCCGTGCCGCTGAAATAACCGCCGGGAAGGAGATGCTCTTGCCCATTATGTACACATGTTCGGGGAAGCCCGGTTCTTGCAGCCGCAGTTGTCGCTTGTCGCAATCAATGAGTGCCTGGTACCTTGTGAGCCAGTCCATGCCCAACACCACGTCGTACTCCTTCAAAGGGATCACCGCCAAGTCCCAAGGGCAGACCAACCGTCCCAACATAATCGGGCAGGCGGCCACAAAACTGGTCGCCTCCAGAGTCCCTCCCGCCGTTTGCACCGTCAAGGAGGCTTGGAGGGGTGTCTCCTTGAGGTTATGCATGAAAACGAAATCACGAGAAATGAACGAGTGCGTTGCTCCGGTATCGAAAAGAGTTCTAGCACGGGAATTCAAAACGGAAGTAGTACCTGCAAGAGCGTCCTCCGGTGGATCAGTCCCTTGGCGGGTCATTGAGAAAACCCTCCCGCCTGGTTGTGGTTGCCGGTCCTCCTCACGCCGTGGTGCGGGGGGTCTGGAAGCCGACGCCATAGGAGCTTTTCCCCGCCCTGAGTGCTGTGGCCTGGGCGTAGGTGCTCCCATGGGCGCCGATCCCCCGCCTAAGGGGCAGTTGCGGCGGAAGTGCCCCCGTTTGCCGCACCTGAAACAATGGTCGTCTCTTTGGGGGCACTCTCCCGTCAGGTGTCCTCCCCCGCATATGACACAAGGCCTATTCCACGGCCTCGGCCCTCCTGTTGGCGCGCCCCGGGGTCCTGTCGGCGGTCTCCATCTTTTGGGGGGTCGGCTCCCGCTGGAAGAACCCTCCCCCCAGCCTTGCTGGTGTCGCTTCTGATCCCTTAGCCGCGCCGCGTTCTCCCTTCTGGCACGGGTCACAGCGAAACCCCGCTCCACCGTGGTGGCCTTGTCGACCACTCCCTGAAAGGTATGCAGGCCAGCCGCGTTCACCACCTCGAAGATGTCGCTTCGCAGGCCATCGACGAAGAGTTGTGCCTTGTGAGCCTCGTCCCGTGCGACGAACGGGACGCAATTTACTAGTCGGACGAATTCCCGTTGATATTCCATGACCGTCCGGTCCCCTTGTTGAATGTGGTTTAGGTCATCCTCCAACTTTTTCTTGACGCTGCTGGTGAAGAAGGCCTCGAACAGCTCCTTCTTGAAAGTTGTCCAGGACGGAAGAGCGGTACCCTTAGCAGGATCGGGGCGTATCGTCTTCCACCACAAGCGGGCATTCCCTTCCAAGCAATGGACGGCTAGGGGAACCCGCTCGTGATCCTCCATAAGTAAGTCTTCAAAGAGTTTCTCCATTGACCCCACCCAGTTCTCCACGACCCACGGATCTGTCGTGTCCCCTTCGAACGTGGGCGGGTCGTGCTTCTTAAAGTCCTTCAAGTTGGCCCGCACTCGATCCCGTTCGGTCATCACAACCCCCCCTCCACTCGTGGCGGCGGCAGCCGCGATAGGGGTAGGCGTGACCACCGTTTCCTCCAGAATAACCCGGCTAGTTGTCCCTGGCGCCGGCCCCGTAGTCGCCGCTGGTGGTGGTGCTGTCGGCGGTGCCGCGGCCGGTGCTGTCGGCCCCGGCGGAGGGACCGGGGCGGCCGTCACAGGTGCGGCCTGCTGCTGCGTCATCTGGCGTACGTGATCGGTGAGGGTAGCCAATTGCCCCGCCATTTCCCGCAATTGTTGCCGCAGGAGTTGGTTCTCCGCGGCTGTCGACGTTGTCGCATCCGCCTCGGCGTCCCCCGCCGATGACCTTGTACGGGCCATATCTGTCACTCACAAGAAGGTCAAAATTAGACAGTAACTACAACCAGTGTACCCTTTTATGCGAGGAAAGATTCAAACTCCCGCCCCCCGTTCACTCACGTTCTAAAATCCTATGCCCCACCCATTTCATTTATTCGTAGGTATGTGAGGCATTCCCACGGATGTCGGCACTAGCTGTTGTGATTGAATGAAGTCTCTGATACCATCTTAATCTGTCACGCCCCGGGGGTTTGTTTTAGCGGAAACGGCATTTTTTTTTTTTTTTTTTTTTGAAAGGTCTCTTTCTTCCCCGGTGCGTGCCCAGACCCGCCGCACATACAGGATCTCTCTGCAAACGGACAGAGTCTCCCCTGTACGTGCACGGCGTGTGGTTGAATACATCTCCCAAGCAAACATAACCATTCAATCACAACATTCAATTACATACAACCAGTATTCTAAATATTTAAGCGCATGGCCACTTCAACTTGAAAGGATAAATCCACGGTTTTTAAAGAGTGCCCACCCGGCACTTAAGTTTTGAAAACGAGTTTCGAAATCAGCATAAACCCAGGGTTTTGAAAACGGTGCCCACACGACACCCAAGTTTTGAAAGCTCATTTCGCAATCCATAAATCCACAAGGTTTTTGAAATCAGTGCCCACACGACACTTAGACTTTGAAAACGGTTTTTCGCAATCTTTTCTTTGTTTTTGTTTCGCTTTTCAAATGGCCAGTAGGAAATAAAGGGAAAGGTAGTGCATAAACAGATAATCAAATACCGACATCTACGTCGACCCCACAAGGGTATCGGGAACCTCACACATGCCCACAATATAAATGAAAAGCTGAAAAGAAAAGGAAAGTATAAAGTTCAGGGTCTCCAACGGTCCCGCTGTGTCCGCCCCGTCCTCACCGCCACCTACCTCTCCCCTCGCCTGGGCCCTGTCACGAAGTGGGAAGTCAGTGACTAATAAATGCCGTGCAGGGGGAATAATAAAAACAAACCGTGGCGACAACCGGAGCAACCACCCTTTTGGGGGGGGGAAAAATGGTAACCTGTATATCTGCATCCTGTAATACTCTGCCGCGTCGGTCCACTATCGACGGCCCATACCGTACCTGCAGCACCGCGACCGCGCCGGACAACTAAACCGGCGGGGTCGCTCCGCTCGCACCCTCGGCGCCTCAACCCCACAGCTAATAAGGGGCCCCACTACGTCACCTCGTGGGTATACACGGGTCCTACGACCTCTTTTCCGGAAAAGTGCACCCCTCACGGTGGCCAAACCGCGGGTGCACGTGTTGCAGCCTCGAGCACAGTAACCACAATATATGAGCAATAGTAATGCAGTAATCGCAATGTATATGAAATAGTAAAGTAGTAACCATGATGCATGAATCAGAATAAGGTAGAGGCGTGTAAACTCATGTTGCCCTACTATTAGCATAGTCGAAGGAAAGACGGTAGCTGAAGCATCAAACACGAGACCACGTAACTATCGATGTGTAGCAATAATCCGTAGCATCTAGAATAATGATTACTGAAGTGAACGGTAACATATAATATTTAAATTAAAACAATCAATGTGGTTCGATGCCAAATATCACACTCAACCCACCTGTCGCTAGTAGGCGTCAACGCTCCGCTCCCTCGCGTCCTGGTACTCCCGCTCGGCTCCTTCGCACACCTGCCGCGAGGAGAAAAGCGACGCTCAGACGCGGATGAAGACGAGAGGCGGGCGAAACCGCTCGTCGGGTTCGCGGCTCCCCGTCCGCACGCGGGCCGTGCGCGTGCTCAGCTCCGTACGGGCAACCCCACACGTGGGGTTGAGCGCGCGTCCGGCCCCGTGCGGGTCACCCCGCACGCGGGGCTGGGCGCCGCCCAGCCCTGCGGCCTACCCCGCACGCGGGCTGGGCGTGCCGCCCGGCCCCGTGCGGGTCACCCCGCACGGCGGGTCTGGGCGTCGCCCAGCCCCGTGCGGGTCACCCCGCACGCGGCTGGGCGTGCGCCCGGCCCCGTGCGGGCCATCCCGCACGCGGGGGCTGGGCGCCGCCCGGCCCCGTGCGGGTCATCCCGCACGCGGCTGGGCGTGCGCCCGGCCCCGTGCGGGTCATCCCGCACGCGGGGGGGGGCTGGGCGCCGCCTGGCCCGTGCGGGTCGCATGAGGGCGCCGGATGGGGGGGGGGGTTTCTTCGCACGTGCGGCGGATTCCGGGAAATCCGCCGCCTGTGCCTCACCCCTTCCGGTCAAGATGATCAAGAACTCAACACGAGGAAAAAGAAACTAAATTCCCGTCTCACCTTGATGAGGACGACGAAGGTTTGGGAAGAGGGGATCGTCCGTTCTCGTAGGTCCGGTGTGGTGGTGGTGGGGATGCGGCGTTCTCCCCTCTCCTCGACCGTCTTCGCTCGGGTCGTGCGTGCCAAAGGGGTAGCAGACTGAGAAGGGGTTCCCCAACCCTCACCTCTCAAACCCCCAATTAATTAGCTGTTTTGGTACGATCGAGCCCAACCCGCGTCCACTCCAAATGCTAACCTAGCCCCAAATTAACCCGGATAGATAGAACGAAATAAATTAAATTAATTTATGTCGGATCCCGAAAATTTACAGAAAATTAGACTGAGCCGGTGCGAAAGAATTAACTAGCTTGAATCAAAAAATATCGTTAAATCCGGGTCTGGTTTACCTCAAAAGGGACGTGCCGGACACCCGAACCGCAGCAACTTCGAAAATTTATTCCGGGAGCTTCCGGGGTCGGAAATCCGATCCGATCGCGCCGCCGGCCTCCGCTTCGCGAGCTTTATTCTCAAAAAAAAATGCCCGCGAGCCCCCGACGGCCTGCCCAGAATGACAAAAGAAAATCAAACCCCCGGACCCCTTTGCCTAAAGTGGTTCGAAAACCCGCGGCTATTACAGAATGCCCCAGCCACCTTCTGCACCCTGATGAACCAACTCTTCCACGACTATCTGGATAAGTCGTGGTGATATACCTGGATGACATCGTCGTCTACAGCCAGACACTAGAGGAGCATGTGGAG
>JAQNDB010004521.1:0-23461 GCA_029204045.2 Tillandsia leiboldiana
ACTTCGGCATCATGCACAGAGCGGCGATCTTTCATCGGAGCCCATTATCGTCGCATTTTCGGTCTGAGAGATCCACGGAGCTACTCCGATAGTATTTTTGGACGATTTTCACATGTCGTCGCATTCACGAGAGGTACGCCTTCGATTTCCGTGTGATCGCCTTCCTTGATTCTGAGTTCGTGGCATGGTTTTTGAGACATTTCTAAGCCACTATTTTGCTGGTGGAGTTTTTTGGATAGCAGCCCCTTGCCAGAATTTTATCTCCGCGCTTGAGCATCGGATCAAGATGAGCCTAAACACTTTTTGCATCTACTCGTCGCGAGGATTATCATCGTATTTTTCTGAGATTTTTCTGACGCTTTCTGTTTGCCCTTTCTGTGTTGTTTTCCCTTTTACTGTGCATAGTATTACAGTTGTGTGATTGTGGGGTTTTGCGCACCCTGTATTGTGGAATTTGTAATTCGACTACGGGGCTCGGAATTGGACGTGCAGGTACCCGTTTCGAAGGTCTCGACGCGACGATCGCAGTAGTATTTGTATTGGATTTTTTCGGAGCCCTTCTATAGGTGAATAATTGGCATCTTTGGGCTGATTTTGTATGTTGGGTTTATTTGGGATAAAGTGTAACCTGTTAGCCTTGTGTTGTACCCAGGAGGGTTTGCAGGTATTGCCGGACCCGTTGGATTTGGACATATCGATTTGTGGTATTTTCAGCTGTGGAACCTTGGACAGTTAGCGTTCTCAGGTGGGTGGCCCTATCTCCAAGATTGATGGACTGTGCATTAAATCTGCTATTGTAGGACTATGCATGATAGTTGAAATTCTTGTGTAGCATGCTAGAATGTAGGAATTGCTATTCTTATATTATCCTGATGATCTTGTCATCTCCTTTGCTTTCTATCATCTGTAAAATTATTGTTATCTTGGAACTTGACCTAGCCACCCCCGTCATATGCTGCATGTGTAACCAGACCAGTAGAAAACTCCAACTTGGGCTAGGTTTATTCTGCTTTAGATATCCACACTTCTTTTCTTCCTGGACATAGTGTTACTCGCCCGGGTAGTGGCCGAGTGGTCGGGATTCTTTTTAGTGTGGGATGCATATTACACTCGTGCTTGGGAGCAGAGTGGAGTCTGATAGATGTAGTTGATCGTTCATCTGTGGCGGGAGCCGTTTGGGTAGACGGCGGCCCCGGGATGTGTTGTTTTCTTGTTTTATTGTCGCCACTGTTTCATTGGCAGCTGTATACCAGTGTCAGCAGGACCTTGAACCTAGAACCCCTTTTGGACACACATATGATTTTAGTCAACCAATGTTTTCTTCCAAGCATCGTAGGGTCGCCTGAGTCTGTTCTTGTTTGATTGGACGAAGGCATTAGCTCTTCGAGGTTGGATATAAAACTTGTTTTCAATTGTTTTCCTAAAAAGAACTAAAATTCATTAAATATGAATTTCTTCCAGATCAAATGGCTTTCAGTAAGAAATGTCACATTTTTCCTATAAATTTAACCACTCGAGATGATTCGAGTGGTCTGGGTTTCTAAGGTCTGCCTTCTTCTTTGGGACGAGAACAACGAGAGGCTATGCCTAGAGCCTGTTCTTGTTTGATTGGGTTGTAGGTTCTAGTCTTTCGGGGTTTCGGACCCTTTATTATGTCTGTTGTGGAGTTTATCCTGTCAGTGAGTCTGCAGGTTGGGTTGATGTTCTGTTGTTGGGAACGTTGGAGTTGACGGTGGTCCCGGGTCGTTGAGTGTTGTCCGACCAGTTTTGTTAGCCCTGAGTGTGGGTCGATCCTGGCTGTGGAGTATCTCCAGCCAGTGTGTTTTGTGCTGTGAGTTGTTGGAGAGGCTTGTGTCTTGTGATTCGAGAGAGCTGATCAGCTGAGTCGTCGAGAGTGCTCCGACCGTTGTGCGGGATGTTGAGGATCCTGAGTCTTTCCGTTCAGAGCGTGAGCGTGGATTTTGGACTATAGCTTGCAGTGCCACCTGAGCTCGACAGAGTGCGCGGATACCTTGTCCTCGTTGGGGTCGCTCCCCTCGAGTGCCACGTCCGGGGTGGGTCTGCACTTTGGTATCGCGACTTGTCGACGCCATCCCTCTGACTGGGCCAGTTTTCGCAGTTACGGACACAGTCCCTCTGGCTGGGCCAGTTTTGGCAGCTACGGACGCCCTACGTCAGTCCGGTCCTCCGTGGATGTAACGGCAGTAGGTATGCGCAGGTTTGACTAGACCCGAGGAGGCAGTCAGGTAGATTGGGTGATCTGAGTTGAGGGTTAGTAGATTCACCATGTTTTCATCTGTTCCACTTTTTGAGCATCTAGATAGTGGCATAGTAGCTGTAGAGTTATTCTTTTCCAGCTATTTCCTTCAGTATTTCATTTGTTACAGCATGCCTCTAGTAGACTTAGTGGTGTCTAGTAGGCTTGTTGGCGGCACCCATTGAGAACTACTGTGGTATGTAGTTCTCACACCCGTCGTGGTGTCTTTTTCCCCAGGGACTTCTGCTCCTGTTCCTGCTGCTCCAGCTGCTGCTTCTTCAGATCGAGGTAAGGGAGTCGCGAGCTAGATCCCTACCAGTCGTCGTCCAGAGAGTAGATGTACCCTTATTATTTTGAGAGTTACTTGTTGAGAGACATTGTAGTGAGGTATAGAGTTGTACTTTTCTATTTTGCTGAGAGACTATTGTATTTTGGTGAGGACTTAGGTTGTATATTTTTTTATTTCTAGCAGTTTACTTTCAGTTCTGATATCTGTTTAGTGTAGTATCTTTCTTTTGCAGGTTAGACGCTTCGTCTATACAGAGTTTACCGTATGGGCGGCGCGGATCTGTTGGTGAGCCCGGGTCGCAGTTTCGACCCCGGGGCGTGACAAGGTTGGCCTAGAATTTAATTATTAAAATTTATAATATATATATATATATATATATATATGTGTGTGTGTGTGTGTGTGTGTGTGTGTGTGTGTGTGTGTAGTCTTTGAAAACACAAAAATATTGGTGCTATAATATTTTGATCACCGAATTAATTTAGCCGTGTTTGAATTATATATAATGATAAATTTTATAAATAATTATTATTGTTAACTTTTGATTCAATGATTTAAAATATAGTTTTAAGAGTTTAAATTTTTTTTAATACTTTTAAAAATATTTTAGCTCAATATAAATAAATAGACCTTTTTATAGCTGAGTTGGATTTTATATTTAAATTAGGCTAAAAATTAAATAATAAAAATTTATATTATATATAAAATAAAAATTATATAAATATAAAATATATGTATTCGAGCTGTTATTGAGCCGAACACGAACTAGCTGACCTCAACTGGTGTTCGACTCGTTTACTAAACGAGCGATTCGATCTCTAGCCCATTTCGAATTGAATATGCGCTGGCTCGCGAACAGCAAGCTGAATTGCCATCCGTAGTGTCGGCCATGTAATAATCATATTAGATATTTAAGGAAAATGCTCTTTAAGGAATGGTAAATACTTTTTGTAAATCTCATTTGGGATGTACATCTTACAGTCCATTTATTCTAGGATAGAGTGAATTTCATTCGTCATTTCGAAGTGACGAGCGAAAGACTTCTTACCCTAGAATAGACAAGATGTATATCATACATCCCAAATGAGGTGTATGGATAGTATTGATTGGAATGGTAAATGCTTAAGGAATACGATGTTGAATTGCACTTCTAGTTCCTACTTTTGCCAAAATTTTGTTTTGGCCATTTAACTTTAGAATTGGTCATTAAAGATTTTTAATTTAAAAAAAATGTTCCATTTTAGACCCTATGCACCCAATGCATCAATTTTTTTTTTATGCACCCATATGTTTATCAACTCCTTATAACATTTAATATTTCACTTATTGAGTTATAATATTTTTTTTTATTTAAAAATTAAATCATTGAATTGAAAGTATGAATGTAAATTGCACATTTGATTGATCATTAAATTTAATTTATTATAATTTTTAGTTTAATTTTTCTAAATTGTTACGATCAGATTCCAAAATATTAACATACTGCTGATATAAAAGTAATATGATATTTTAGTTATCGCGGCATTATCAATTACAACTTTGCTATATTACTTCCGCATTAGTTTGTAGGATTTAATTATAATAATTTGAAAAGTTTAAGTCATAAATTACAACGAATGTAGTTTGGTGAGCAAGTGAAATTTATCCAAAATTTAAAATAGATAAATATAAAAAAAAAATCAGGATTAATAATATGCGGAGGTCATATAATATAAGACATAATCAATAATTTGCTAAAACTCATTGAGCCAATAAAAAAAACGATAAGCTTCTCTAATAAATATGTAAATAATTTGTTCAAATTCCAGGCATAGAAAACTGTCTAGTATTCACCAAATTTCAAATATTTTATTAATTTTGTGTTTGAATAAAAATTAGATTAGTTTTTGAAATAAAAAAAATAGAGTTTTGCTAGTTAGATTAAAATAATAAAAATAAAAATAATTATAATTTTAAAATAATAATATTTTATCTAATTAATTAACATACATATATTAATTAAGGGCAATGCTACCTCTACACCCAAAAATGGGTGTAGATGATACACCCCACCCATCCAAGGGTGGGGATCTTTCCATCCATCACTTTGAAGTGATGGGTGGAATTCACCCCACCCAAGAATGGGTGGGGTGTATGATGTACACCCAAATTTGGGTGTACATCAAGCATTTTCCATTAATTAAATAACATTTTAACTTATTTAATTAACTATTTTTAGATAATTCTAAATATTAATTAATAAAATAATTAATAATGAGTATTATTAATTAATAATTTAATTAACTACAAATAATTTAATAAATTAATAAATCGGTTAGTTAATTATTTAATAGTTAGATAATTTGTTAACAAAATAATTAGATTAGTCAAAGTATTATATTAATTAAAGATTTAATATAATAATTAAAATTATATTTATTTTAATTAAATATATTTTCAAGTAAGAATAAATTTATTTCAGAAAAAGGAGTGGAACAGTAATTTTAGTTTATACTAGCTTGATATAGAGATATAAAAATTATTGTTTTTATTCATAACCAAACGTGTTTGATGAAGATGCCTGCACCAACCAAAGTATAAAAATATATGATTTTGAAAATATAATTTCAAAACTAGGCCGAATGGAATAAATCGTGATTAGTTAGTATCACGACAAATATTTAGAAAGAATCTCTAAAGAAAAAAAAAAAAAAAAAAAAAAAAAAAAGAAAAAAAAAAAAGCAAAGAACAGTACTTTTTCCCAAGATTATATCATACGGTTAATTATTAAAGGGCATTATTATCAATTTGATTAAAAACGGCAAAGAAAAAAAATTAAATAAAATGTATGAAAGGCACTGTAAAATTCATATCAATCACAAGAGTCTCAAATATCTGTTTATATAGAAGGAGTTAAATTTAAGGCAATACTGGTCTTTAAAGTTGTTGAAGAATTATGATGTAACTATTTGTATCACCGCGGCAAGTCTAACGTGGTGGTGGACGCATTAAGCCGCAAATTAGTGAAGAGCTTGAGCATGTTTATCACGAGACGCCACTTGTCACATCCCAAGACCGTCTATTTAGTAAGTTCAGGCATGACCTTTTTATACTCAAAAGGAACAGAACATTCATCTCAAATAATAGTATAATGAGATATCATATCAGAGTAAATTATTACTAAACTGAGCATTCAACTTTAAACATAAATACAATTGAATAAAACTAAAATAAAATACTATAATGAGCATTTGTTATATAACAATTAGTTACAAATTTTTTCTTGTTTATCATCACCAAAATATAATGTTAACTCCAAAATACAAAATGGGTATAATACCGCTAGACCCTCTATGTCTCAATGTTGCTGGGCCCTTGCCTTATTGTGTGCCTCACCGGCTGTATCTGGATCTGTAAAAGTGAAAACCAACAGGGTGTGAGAACTACGAATAGTTCTCAGTGGGTTCATCCGCCGAGAAATATACTTTACACCTCTTGGTCTAATGGAAGTATTAGTAGTAAGATAATAGAGAAAACTATAAATACTATACTAGCATACTGATATAATAATAACTACACTACTAGTCCATACTCTATGCCATAACGCTACCATACTATGCCTGACTAGGCCACTATACTATAACTCGGCCACTATGATGCTATACAAGGACTACTCCTAACCCGACCACGTTCTGTCACTTTCATTTTCTTTTACTTTTAGCCTTTCAAAAGTATCTCATCCGATGGGACCCTGCCATAGGAGTCATACTCCCAATTGACGAGCCTCAAATCCGAAGGTGCATTTTACATTTACTTTTCACTTTTAAAATCATTTCCATCTTTATTTGCCATGACCTCTACTTAGCCCACTAACTAATTAGGTCCCATTTACTCACCTACCAATCATGTGCATACTTTATATGCCACATGTCCCGAGTTGTTTATCGATCGGTTCCATATCACAATACCTCATGAAGAGCACGAATAGCCAAGCTACACTTCAATCGGTGGGCCCACGACGTTGAGGGTGATCGGCATCGCCGCACCCCGCTAGTTACTTGGAGTCGAGGGGGATCAGCATCACAAAGCACTGCACAGTCACTTGGTGTCGAGGGTGATCAGCATCACCAAGCACTATATAGGGAGTCGAGGATGATCGACATCTCCCGCTACTGTACTAGGAGTCGAGGATGATCGACATCTCCCGCCAAACCATTTCGATATGTCGCGACCTTGGTCACTGTCTTTCCCTAGGTTCTATAACTCTAGAACTATAATATATGTCTTTTACCTTTCTCCTTTACTTTTCTCTTTTACTTTCCTCTTTTACCCTAGTTTATTAACTCTAGGATAGTTAGAATACCCCAAGAATATCAATTTAAGTTAGAGATCTTTTATTTACTCACTTTGCCCATTTGACCCTAAGTTCTTTACTCTAAGGTTACAGGTTGTTCTATAAACACCAACTCACTTATACTTATTCATTAACCCTATGTTTAAAACTTTAGAGTGCCACGATGTCCTAAGGACACCAATTTTCTTATATCCCATTTAACCTAGAGTTCAATGACTCTTTGTTTTATGTCACATTTAACGTTGGCCGAAAGGGGATTCAAGTCAGGGAGTTACTATTCACGACTTAAGTCGTGGACCCCACCCTGCTTTTTACTGTTTTCGAGACGATCCGTCCGTCAGATCGGAAGTCGGTCTGCATCATTTTTAATCAATTCGACGAGACGGTTCTTCTGGCGATTTTAGTTTTTCGGGATCAAACCCGGATCTGTAAATTAAGGAACAATTTTTTTTGAAAACTGTGCAATTTGCACCTTGACCTGCAACATTCCACAGTATATATCCATAATGCAAAATTTTGACTTTCAGATTTATTCTTTTTATCTCTTTATTAACTTTTACAAACTCGAATTTCTCGAGTATTACAAAACTAACCTGATGTTTGCTTTTACTAGTATCTTCCTGAATTAGTAAGACTCATATACACAACTATCTCAAGTAGGGTTGAAAGTGATTAGGATAAACACCAAATTCGATAGGTTGTAATTATGGATGTCAAGATGTCAAAATTTAGCATTCGATACATTTTTTAATCCGAATTCGCATCTGGAAAAAATGTAAAAAAAAATTAATATGGATACAGATATGGTTTCTTAAAAAATTCAACGGTTTTCATCCTTGGAAGATAAAGAGAAATGTTTATATATATTATAAGACAAATACTCTTGTATATATTTTTTTCTAATTACCGTCCATTCATTTCAGTTCAACGGTTCAGATTTAATTATTTTTTAGTTGTGACCTGCAATAGAATGTCACTTTGAGAGAGGTATCAGTTATCAGTTATCAGGTAACTCAAAAATAGATATTTGGGTCTTTTGATTTATGGATAATTAAGTAATTTTATCTCTAATTTGAGAGTTTTTATTTTTATAAATATTATGTATTTTAAAATTTTTAATTTAGTAAAAGTTTTTATTTTTGAAAATATTATAAATTTTAAATATTTCAATTTAGTTATGGTTTTAAATGGTAATTTTTTAATTCTCTTTATTTAATTGTTTATATATTGTAAATGATTTTAATTTTAAGAAACTGTATTAAAATTTAGATTATTTTTAAAAATTAAAATTAAGGAACCTACTAATTTCTAATTGTTTTTTAAAAAAATAAGAAAAAAAAAATTAGATTACTTTTTAAATTTAATACTCCTTAAATTGATGTCTAAATTTTAATTCCAAAATTTTTTAAATTAATGCCTAAATTATAATTCAAAAGTTTTTAAAATTAATGCCTAAATTAGTGCAAAATTAATGTCTAAATTTGTGAAAAGTATTTAAATCAAAGCTTTCATTATATGTTGAATTTAAATATTTATCCACTTTCAAATTTTTTAGAATAGTGATACAAAATTAATTTCTAAATCAGAGAAATTCTAAAATTTTTTATACATATTAAATATGTTGAATTTGATTATTAACCTACGTTTAAATTTTTTTAAAATATTGATATAAATTAATAACTAATCTATAATTCTAATATTTCTAAAATTAATATTTAAATTGTAATAATAAAATTCTTTATATTAATGGCTAAATTGTAATTCTAAAACGTTGTAAATTAAACTTCTTAAATTAATGTTTAAATTAATGCCTAAATTGTAATTCAAAAACTTTTAAAATTAATGCATAAATTAGTGCAAAATTAATATCTAAATTTGTGAAAAGTATATGAATCAAAATTTTTATTTTATGTTGAATTTAAATATTTATTCACTTTGAAAATTTTTAAAATAGTGGTACAAAATTAATATCTAAACTAGAGAAATTCTAAAATTCTTTAAACATATTAAATATGTTGAATTTGAATATTAACCAATGTTCAAATTTTTTTAAAATATTAATAGAAATTAATGTCTAAATTTTAATTCTAAAACTCCTTAAATTAATATTTAAATTGTTATTCTAAACTCTTTAAATTAATACATAAATTATAATTTTAAAATTTTTTAAATTAATATTTAAATTGCTGTAAAATTAATGGCTAAATTAGAGAAATTCTAAAAAATTTTAAACATATTAAATATGTTGAATTTGAAAATTAACCTACGTTTAAATTTTATTAAAATATTAATATAAATTAATGACTAAATTATAATTCTAAAATTTTTTAAATTAATGTTTAAATTGTTATTTTAAAGTTCTTTAAATTAACAACTAAATTATAATTTTAAAACTTCATAAATTAAACTTCTTAAATTAATGCATAAATTCTAATTCTAAAACTCTTTAAATTAATACATAAATTATAATTGAATTTTTTAAAAAAATTAAACTCTTTAAATTAGTACAAAATTAAAGGCTAAATTTTTTGTAGGTATTTTAATTAAACTTTTTCTTTAAATTTGTGATGTTTAATTATGAAAATTCTTATAAAGTTATCTTTTAACTTGTTAATATATAAAATTATATATCAACGGTTAATTTTTTTTGTTATTTATAAAGGAAAGTAACAGAGTTGTTTTTTTTTTTTTTTTTTTTTTAAGGAGAAAGGTAGCAAACTACCCGTTTCATTCAACGGAGAACTAAATTCGACTACCCAAAGTGAGACAACACGGATCTCAAACAAAAAAAAAGAAAAAAAAAAGAGGAGAATCACCCTACCACCCTACCGCCACATAAGGAGAATCACCCTACCCCCGACCAAAGTACCACAACATCGCTAACCCACGGCAGTGCACGTAAGGGATGAGTGTTAGTCTGCTTGAAAATAACTCTATTCCGTATATTCCAGAGCATCCACCAGTGTGCCCCGGGAAGGTTAGAGATCTGTGCACGTCTGAAGCTCTCTCCCCACCTGCCCGACTCTTCCACACCCTCCGGACATTATCTCTGGGGTTCTTCTGGAGACGACAGACCATCTCTTTACGGGACGTGTGTAAGTAACAGAGTATTGCTCAAAGAATATAACTAACTATATACTGAAATACACATAACTAATGAAACATGAAAACAGATATGCAGAAACCACATAGAGATTAGAAAGAAAAGAATGAGACAGGGTACCAGATAATGAAACTGATTAATTAGTTAGCATAACTACTCTCTCAAAGAATTTGTACAACTTCACTGTCAATGCATATGTAAGGAACGTGAGCAATAAGTTGCCAGTCTAGTCCTTGATCCTTTATGCAGCGCTCCTTCAGCAATGGGCACCCCAATATATGAAATTCTTGAAGTGAAGCTGGTAGGCCATTCTCCGGCAATGATTTAATCTCAGCGCAGAAGCTTATTGCCAACTTCTTGATGGAAGGAAAGGTTACTAGATTAGTAGGAAGGCTCTGCAAATTTCGACAGGAGCTGAATGCTAGTTCTTCGAGCGAGATTAGCTGCTGGAACCATTCTTCCTGCTCTACGTTGAAGTAAGAAAGATGATCGCTGTATTCAAGGGCAATACAACGGAGCGAGCGGACAGTTCCTAGTGTGATCCACACATTGTTGAAAGCGATATCATCAGTGAGGAAAAAAGAGAGTGATTTCAGATCTGGATCCTCATATGGCCACTGCTCAGTCTGCAAGAAATCATTCAACTTGGGGCATCGTTCAATGTGCAATATTTTCAGGCTAGTGAGGGACCGAAACCCGGAAAGTAAGCTCAACTCCGTGTGACCGAGGAACAAAGACTCTAGATGCGTTAGGTTAGACAGACAAACTGATGTTCTATGTGGGTAGTTCCACAAATCTAGGATGACAAGGGAGATCAGATTCTGTAGGCATATAGGCAGGGCGTCGCCCAAGTCACCACACTCATGAATTTTGAGCTCAAAAAACACTGGGGAACTTAAGTAATGAAGCGGGGCATTTCTCAGCTTCCAGCAATTTTGAATGAAGAGTTGACGGAGTCGAGGGAAAAATTGCCGACCTTCGGTGTGAGACCACTCTTCCCATTCCATCAAGTCGCTAAACACGAGAGTCTCGAGGGATGGAAAGACTTGATCAGCATCCCCATAGAATTCAACTCCGATTCGTTTTACTGAAGGCATCGTGTTAAAGTGCAGGACCTTGAGAAAAGGAAGCTGCCCGAGGGGCGGAAGATTCGCACACCTAGTACAGCTGCTTAGATAAACAGATTCTAGATTGGTGACATGCTGCTTATTTACCAGCCAATTTGGAAGTGTCGCACCTCCGTAATTCTGAAATGTAAGCTCTTTAAGACCGTAATGTGGTTCTAGGCCATCAAATATATGCTCCTCCGGATCACTCTGGCCTTGTGAATCAGGCTTCATATTCAAGTAAAGTGCATTAAGGTATTCTTTGTTCTTTAAATTGGCTTCCATGGCCTCCTCCCTACTTTCCACACTCTCAAGATTTTTTATAACAAGTCGCCTCCGGAGATTTCTCAGTCCCTTCAACTCTCCGATCCGGTGCCCTCTCTTCCTTGTGATGCGGAATTCTTCCAACTCCTGAAGGTCGGTAAGTCTCCCAATCCCAGCAATTAGAGAAATTGTTTCAGCTTCTGCGTATAAATGTCGCATGTTTATCAGTCTGTTCATTCCTTCAGGCATCTTCTTAAAGCGGCAGCGCTGCAAGTTAAGAACCTGCAGATGACAAAGCCTGGAAAACTGTTTTGGAAATTGTCTGATACCAGTGCACGAAATATCTAGGTACCGAAGGTGTGATAGGCCGCAGATAGCTTCTGGTAACTTTTTTATTTGTATACCGCTGCGTGATAAATCTAGCACTCGCAGGCTTTTGAGATTCTTTAAGATGCCTTCGAGAATACCATGGAGTTCCGAAGAATCATAATCTCGATAAAATATGATAGTTCGTAGTTTTTGAAACTTGGGGACGTCCCTTAGCACATCTAGATTATCTGTATTAAGAGTTAAGTGACGAACAGTTGCTGGAAACTTTACCGGCCACTCACTGACCACATAACATTCATCCGACGAAACATACACGGCCAAGTCTCTGATCAGATCATGCATAACAAACTTGTTATGCATCATAGGGAAAAAGAAGTACCTGTTGGTTAGCTGATCAAACATACGATTGCCTGAGTCCTCCGGTCTGGTTCTCTGGTCGGAGTCGAATTGGATAAATCCCTGAGCAATCCACATGTGGACCAGTTGTTCCTTGTCGAATTGAAAACCCCTCGGGAATATGGAAGTGTAGGCAAAGCATTGTTTCAGGTTTGTGTTCAAGTGCTGATAGCTCAATCCAAGAGATGGAAGGATGCTGTCCAGCGCAAGTTCTTGCTTCCACCACTCGCTTTCGGAGATTGATCTCCAATACCCCTCTTCTTGTTCGGATTGGAGCAGAGATCCGAGCACCTTTCCCGCAAGTGGTAAGCCATGTAGCTTTCTGGATATTTCTCGACCAATTAATTGCAGCTTTCTCCGCTGGCTCCCATCAAGCTGATCCTGATCACCAAACATGCAATGTTCAAAGAGCTCCCAATAGTCGTCGTCCTCCAAGCACTTCAACTCAATTGGTTCCATGGTCCCCATAAGATCTGCCACAACCGGGCTTTGAGTAGTTACTAAAATAATACCTCCTTTTGATCCGAATGTCAATGCGCTACGGAGCGCTTTCCAATTGATTCCTCTCTCGTCCCACACATCATCGAGTACGAACAAGAACCTTTCATTCCTAGTGGCATCCGTGAGCTTCACTAGAGCCTCATCTAAACTGATATCGATGAAGCGAGGATCGGGCATCCCCTCGTGTACCAGGGCTTTGGAGATCCTTTTCACGTCGAAATTGTCGGAGACGTAGACCCACCTCCGAAGCTGAAAGTGCTCGGCTACCCTTGGGTGATTGTAGATAAGCTGTGCAAGAGTTGTCTTGCCGACTCCTCCTATACCTACAATCGGAAGAACGGCAAGACCAGGACCGCTGCTGCTCCCCGCAGCACCGCTGCATGTATCGGCGCCACCACCATCAGCAGGCTGTCCTGAGCTGAGCAGCAGATCTAGAATCATCTGTATCTCTTTATCTCTCCCAAACACCCTGTCTGCCAATTGGAACGAGCTGGTCTCCCTACAGGCTGCGGTAGCTTCCTTTCTATCTTTATAGTACTGATCCAGCTTCAATTCCTTGCGGCCTATGTCGACATAAATTTTATCAAGATTCTCTACAAGATTTTTCAAGCTTTTAATGAGGTCCTCATCCGAGAAGGCAAAATTCATGACAAGTTTATGAGCCGAGGATGATAGCTCGCCCACCTTGCTCCGCGGGTGCAGTCTGTCGTGCAGCTCTCTGAACTCAAACTCGTCCACGACATCGTCCGCCATGTACGCGGCGTCTTTGAGGTCGGCTATCCATTTGGCCAGCTCCTGATCCCTGATGGGCATCCCCTCAGCCGCGTCGATCGCTGCTCGGATGCGCGGAAGCCGGACCTGCAAATCCCGCCGCATGTCCTCCGCGCCTTTCAGCACATCGCATCGGCCGGAGAAGTAGGAGAAGACCTTGCTAATCAGCTTATCCAGAACGTAAAACGCAAACCATTCCCCAACCTTCATTCCAACAAATTCTGCCATATCCACGCGTGAAGAGGATGATGATTGATGAGAAGCTCTTCGACCAAGCGGTTCCAATCTGGAAATTTTTAGAAATTTCTTTCTAGTTGCCTTTTTGACTTTGACTTGAATTCTCTACTTTTGGTTTGCTCGTGTAATAAACGCGTTCAACACAAACGAGCCAAACACAAGGTTCACGAATAATAAGTAAAATATTTAAATTTTAATTTAATAATTAAAATTTATAAATGATGAATTTTTTTATATTAGGTTTGTGAGGACCCGAATCCCCACTTAAGGGTTTGTTAATGGATTAGTGGCTTCTGGAAGTGTTTGTGCGCGTGTCGGGCCCAAGAAATAGATTCCTGGTGTAAATAGGAACAAGATTACTTAACAGGAGGCCCATATTGGGTGATTGAGGTCTTTGCGCGAGTATTGGAACCAAGGAATTGACCCGGCACGAAAAATAGATCAAGTTCACTTTTTCGGAAATTTTCGACAAATTTTAGAAGTGGAATTGGGCCAAACCGACATCGGATTTGGATTCAGCGCGCGAAAACGATGAAGATGGACTATTTACTTGTATTTTTCGGAGCCCGGAGGAGAAAACACGGATTTCGAGGTGTTTGGGCACTGTTCCGGCGGCCGGAGAGGCGCCGGCGCCGGGGCTGGCGGTGGAGCGCGGCGGCGGGCGGTGGCGCAGCTGCTCGGTCCACCGCGGAGGCGTGCACCCGGGCGCTGGCCACGTGGCAGCTTCCTGCTGGCCGGCGCAGCAGGCGCAGTCCACGAAAAATGGCGCGAGTGTACGGTGGACCGAGGGGTGGACACGTGGCGGCTCGTGGTTGGCGGGTTCTGGTGGCGCAGTCCACGCAGCGGCAGGGGCAGGTGGCCGTACAGACAGGCGGTCGGGGGCGACGTGGGGGCGCCACGTGGCGCCCCGCGGTTGGCCGGGTGCAGCCGCCCCACGCCGAGCTGTCGGGCCACGCGTCGCTCCGCGATTCGCGGGCGCGCGTGCGCCGGGCGCGGGGAAAGCCGCAGGGACACGTGGCGACTCCGGAGCAATCCGGCCGCGCACAGTGTTGAGCCGGGCCCAACACCCGGATGCCCCGGGCACCAGAATTTGGGCCCAAAAGTCCAAATTTGGGATTTTTTTTGGGTGGAGCCTTTTATTCCCTCTTTCACCTCTTGTGCGAGGATTTTCCCGAGCTCCCCTGCCCTTGGACCCTTCAGCAAAGTTGGAGATCTTCCTGTCGCGCATCTTTTGGCGGAGGCCCGGAATTTTTCGAGGCCGCGGCGTCCACGACTTCGGCATCGTAGCACAGAGCGACGATCTTTCATCGGAGGCCCATTATCGTCGCATTTCGGTCTGAGAGGTCCACAGAGCTACTCCCATAGTATTTTTGGACGATTTTCATGGCGTCGCATTCACGAGAGGTACGCCTTCGATTTCGGTGTCGATCGCCTTGCTTGATTCTGAATTCGTGGCACGGTTTTCGAGACATTTCTAACCCACTATTTTGCTGGTGGAGTTTTTGGATAGAAGCCCCTTGCCGGAATTTTATCTCCACGCTCGAGCGTCGGATCGAGACGAGCCTTTACACTTTTTGCATCTACTCGTCGCGAGGATTGTCATCGTATTTTTCTGAGATTTTTATGAAGCTTGCCCGGAGGTATACTGTTTCCCCTTTTACTGTGCAGAGTATTACAGTTGTGTGATTGTGAGGTTTTGCGCACCCTGTGTTGTGGAATTTGTAACTCGGCCTACGGGGCTCGGAATTGGACGTGCAGGTACCCGTTTCGAAGGTCTCGACGCGACGATCGCAGTAGTATTTTTATTGGATTTTTTCGGAGCCCTTTCTACAGGTGAATAATTGGCATCTTTTGGGCTGATTTGTATGTTGGGTTTATTTGGGAATAAAGTGTAACTGTTAGCCTTGTGTTGTACCCAGGAGGGTTTGCGGGTATTGCTGGACCCGTTGGATTTGGACATATCAATTTGTGGTATTTTCAGCTGTGGAACCTTGGACAGTTAGCGTTCTCAGGTGGGTGGCCCTGTCTCCAAGATTGATGGACTGTGCATTAAATCTGCTATTGTAGGACTATGCATGATAGTGAAATTCTTGTGTAGCATGCTAGAATGTAGGAATTGCAATTCCTTGTATTATCTGATGATCTTGTCATCTCCTTGCTTTCTATCATCTGTAAAATTATTGTTATCTTGGAACTTGACCTAGCACCCTCGTCATATGCTGCATGTGTAACCTGACCAGTAGAAAATTCCAACTTGGGCTAGGTTTATTCTGCTTTAGATATCCACACTTCTTTTCTTCCTGGACATAGTGTTACTCGCCCGGGTAGTGGGCCGAGTGGTCGGGATTCTTTTTAGTGTGGGATGCATATTACACTCGTGCTTGGGAGCAGAGTGGAGTCTGGTAGATGTAGTTGATCGTTCATCTGTGGCGGGAGCCGTTTGGGTAGACGCGGCCCCGGGATGTGTTGTTTTCTTATTTTATTGTCGCCACTGTGTCAGTGGCAGCTGTATACCAGTGTCAGCAGGACCTTGAACCCAGAACCCCTTTTGGACACACATATGATTTTAGTCAACCAATATTTTCTTCCAAGTATCGTAGGGTCGCCTGAGTCTGTTCTTGTTTGATTGGACGAAGGCATTAGCTCTTCGAGGTTTGGATATAAAACTTGTTTCCAATTGTTTTTCTAAAAAGAACTAAAAATTATTAAATATGGATTTCTTCCAGATCAAATGACTTTTAGTAAGAAATGTCACCTTTTTCCTATAAATTTAACCACTCGAGATGATTCGAGTGGTTTGGGTTCTAAGGTCTGCCTTCTTCTTTGGGACGAGAACAACGAGAGGCTATGCCTAGAGCCTGTTCTTGTTTGATTGGGTTGTAGGTTCTAGTCTTTCGGGGTTTCCGGACCCTTTATTGTGTCTGTTGTGGAGTTTATCCTGTCAGTGAGTCTGCAGGTTGGGTTGATGTTCTGTTGTTGGGAACCGTTGGAGTTGACGGTGGTCCCGGGTCGTTGAGTGTTGTCCAACCAGTTTTGTTAGCCCTGAGTTGTGGGTCGATCCTGGCTGTGGAGTATCTCCAGACAGTGTGTTTTGTGCTGTGAGTTGTTGGAGAGGCTTGTGTCTTGTGATTCGAGAGAGCTGATCAGCTGAGTCGTCGAGAGTGCTCCGACCGTTGTGCGAGATGTTTGAGGATCCTGAGTCTTTCCGTTCAGAGCGTGAGCGTGGATTTTGGACTATAGCCTGCAGTGCCACCTGAGCTCGACAGAGTGCGCGGATACTATAATAACTGCCCTTTTATTTTGGTGAAATTTCTTTTTTTATTACTTCATTTTTAGTGGTCCGGCGGGGGGGGGGGTTAACATTTCGATTCCTTCTGGGTAGACCATCGGGGCTCGCGGGTATTTTTAGGAGCTAGAGCTCGCGAAAAGAGAAACGGTGGCGCAATCGGATTCAAATTCTGACCCCGGGATCTCCCAGAATTAATTGTTGAAGGTGGTTAGCGGTTCCGGGTGCATCGAAAAGCGTGCGGGCGATCGGCACGCTTTTTGAGGTAAATTGGATCATCGGTTCTTTAAATATGACTTTTGTGATTTTTAGGGTTTTTTTTCTCAATTCTTTTCGTGCGTTAGGGTTTTCTGAGAAGTGCGGGAGAAACCCCATTTCCCTTACCTTCTTCCCACCATCCGATGTTTGGCGTGAAGAACCGAGGCGACGAGAACGGGACGACCCTCCTTCTTCCTCCCTTACCAGCGAAACTAAGGTGCATGGGTTGGTTTTTGGGGAGCGGGGGGGGGGGGGGGGGGGGGGTGTTCTTGTCCGGCCGCCGCACTCGCCGCCGCCGCGGGGCGCCGGACGCGCGCGGGGGAGCCACCCGCAGGCAGGGCACCCGCGCGGGCCTGGCGCCGCGCGGGGCAGCCCGCAGGTGGGGTGCCCGCGCGGGGCCTGGCGCCGCGCGGGGCCGCCTGCGCCTGCGGGCAGAGCGCCCACGCGGGCCTGGCGCCGCGCGGGGCAGCCCGCAGGCGGGGCGCTCGCGCGGGACAGGGCGCCGCGCGGGGCCGCCCGCACCTGCGGGCAGCGCGCCCGCGCGGGCCTGGCGCCGCGCGGGGCAGCCCGCAGGCGGGGCGCCCGCGCGGGACCGCCCGCGGGCAGCGCGCCCGGGCGGGCCTGGCGCCGTGCGGGGCCGCGCACGCCTGCAGGCAGCGCGCCGGCGCGGGGTCACCCGCACCGTTGTTCCCGACCCGGGACGCGGCCACCGCCGCCGCCGCCGGATCCGAGGGCCACGTTCCGCAACTGACCCGGACGGTTTTCTTTTTCTTCTTTATGGTTTTCGTGGGTACTGACTTCTCCTCGGGGGACTGTGTAGGTTCGGGGAGCGCGCCAAGACGCGGAGGAACCGAGCGTTGACCGTTACGCGAAAAAGGTGGGTTTTCATTCTGAGGTTTAGTGTCGGGTTTCGAAAACTGTAAACATTGTCAATTACTCGTCTAACTAGACTAATGTTTGGTGATCTCTATGGTTCGTTACTACCTGTTTGTCTTGTGTACTTGGTTACGATGCTCGAGGCTGCAGCACGCGCACCCGCGGTTTGGCCATAACAAGGGTGCGCTTTTTCAGAAAAGTGGTTATGACCCGTGTACCCCACGAGGTGACGTAGTGCGGGCCTTCCCTGGGCGAGGGGGGGCTAGAGGCCCAAGGTGTGAGCGATGCGACCCGTCGAGGTAGGCGCCTGGCGTGGTTACCGATGTAGTTTCTCGGTGGTGTACCGATGTTGTTGCTCGGTGGTGTAGGTACTCGGTGGGGTTGCCGGGACAGGTGTCCGGATTAGGTTATGCAGGGGTCGTGTTTTGCCCGTTGGGGAGGGCGGTTGCTCTGGATGGTTCTCACGGTCTCCTTTAGTTACAGTTTTTCCTGCATTCCATCTTTATATCTTGTGTCGCTGAATTTGTGGTGTCCCAGATTCTCCTGTTATTTTTCCCATGTTTCGGGATGAGGGATCACCTATTATTGGTGTGTTAGGCCCAACATGTCAAAGGGGTGTGTTGATTGGACTCAGTGAGGGTTTAGGATCAAGCCTGACATTCGCTGCTTTTGTCGAATTTTAGAAATGGTTTTAGGCTGATCGGAGGCCGTATTTGGATTCAGCGCGGAAAAATGCTTGAAAACGGCTATTTATTTATATTTTTCTGAGTCTGGATGCCCAAAAACGTACATCCGAAAGTTTCTGTGCAAATTGGGTGCACGGGGGGGGGGGGGGGGGGCGTGAACTGGCTAGGACACGTGGCGGGCGCTCATTGGGCCGGCGCATGCCACCCGGTCCATGGAATGGGCCGCCGGTGCACGGTGGACCGCCGGGCCACGTGGCAGCATGCCATTGGGCCGGTGCAGTGCACGCGGCACGCGGGGGCATGCGCGGGCAGGCCGGGCAGGAGTGCGGGTGAGGCGCGGTGCAAGCGTGGATCGGTGGGGCTGCCACGTGGCGGCGCACGGTTGGAGGGCGCAGGTGGCGCGCGGTGCCCCCGCTGGCGCGCGCCTGCCGCCGTACGCAGCACGCGGGCGCAGGTGCGCAGGCGGCGCGCCGGCTGCGGGTCGGGCAGGCAATGCCAGCCACGATGGCCCAACGCGCAGTGGCTGGAGCCACCCACCCCAGCGGCCCCGCGGGGGGGGGGGGGGGCGGGGGCACGTGGCCGCGCCCGGTTCGCCGGCGCGCTGTCCCCTGTGCGGGGGACACGTGTCATCGCCCGGGGCGGGTCGGATGGCTGCGCGGTCCGGGCGGGATCCGGTGCGCGCGGTGGGCCGCAAGTGGGCTGTTTGGGCCGGGCTACTGTTTTGGGCCCTGTTTCGGGCCCGAAAGATTCGGGCGCCCGAAACCGGGGACACAACCGTCATTTTGGGATTTGTTTTTCTGGGCCTATATAAATGCCCTCCCCTCCCTCTTCTTTCTGGTTTTTCCGTAGCTTAGAGAGGGAATGAGAGGGAGAGGTCTTTAGAGAAGTTGTTCCCCTTGTTATTTACATCTTGTGGTGGACTTCCAGATTTTTTGGAAGCTCGACAGCGGCGATCCGGATTTTACAGTGCGCCTCATTTTCCCCCATTTTCGGCCCTTTTCGTCACTTCTCAGTCCGAGAAGCCCCCTGCGCAGTACAGGAGGCCGATTTCGACGATTTCTGCGCCGGTGTGTTCCTGAGAGGTAGGGCTTCATTTTCTGTGTTGGTGATTTCTCTGGATTCCGAATTCTTGGCATGGTTCCCGAGGTGTTTTTGACCCCCCATTTCTGTGTGGATTTTGGACAGCGGCGGCTTCACCGATTTATATCTTGGCGTAGGAGCATCGGATCAAGGCGTATAAATAGTCGTTTTGGGCCTACTCTTCGCGAGGAACGCAACCGTGAATTTTCTGGGATTTTTGGAGCTCGGCACAGAGGTGAAATACCTCATTTTTCGTGCTGGTTGGAAAAACAGCAAGAATGCCTTTTTGTATTGTGTTTTTACACCGTGCGCATTGTTCTGTGCAGTAGGACACAGTTTTTGGTGGATACTGGTGTTAGAGGACAGCAGGCAGCGAGAGGTTTCTTTTGGTGTTGCGCGCGCTTTTCGAGGTGGGTGGTTGTGTTTCCCTCATTGTTGACATGCTCACTAGGAGTATTAGAGTTTCCCCATTTAAATGTGACAAGTTAACTTTTAGTGTGAGAACCTAATGCATTGCCCGCTAAATTAATTGATAGCCTTGATGTGTTAAACTTGGGACAATATTGTTGGACATTTGCTATATCTTACCCCGCATGCAAATAAGTATCATGTTAATGTTTCAAGACAATTCTTTACAATAAACGTCAGACACTTTTCTCGAGGAACGCGCTCGTATTTTTCTTGGATTTTTTCCGAGATTTCATCAGAGGTGAAAATCACTGTTTCTCTGTGTACAGTGCTACAGTCTTTTTTGCTGAAATCTTTTGAGTGTACCACCTTCTCGAATTTATATCTTGACTTACCGAACTCAGATTTGGGCATGCAAGCAGCCGTTCGAAGGTATCGACGCGAGGATCGCTGTGATATTTTTCTGGGAATTTTCTGGGCATTTTCAGCAGGTGAAAATTAAGCATCTTTGGGACTGAAATTGTATGTGTTGTAAGAGCAGTTTTGGGAACTTATGTGTAATTGTGGACTTTGTATTGTGCCCAGGAGAGTTGCGGGTATTGCTGGACCCATTGGAGTAGGAGATTTGGATTTACCTGGTATTTTCAGCTGTGGGATTTGGACAGTCAGCACTTCAGGTGGGTGGTTGCTATATCCCTCTTTTCTGACTTACCCACTAGGAGTATTAGAGTGATCATCTTTGGAGCATTATGATTGATAATTGCTATTCTCATGAGCCTATCATGTTGGAATATTATTAGAGCATCACTATGCGGGACACATAATTGAATACTTAATTGGGACTTATGCATGCTTGTGTGGAATCATGGATTGCTATGTTAGCACCTAACCTTGCATGTGGAATTGTTTATTATATTTGGTCAAGATGATTTATCCTGTTAGTGGTATTACTTGAGGATAGGTGACATGCACAGGTGGATGATTTATGTGAGATTAATTTGGTGGACATAGCATGTTGGAATAGGATTATTGGGATATTTTAATAGTAATAATTAACATGCCATGTTAGCGCATAGATTTTATGAAAGTGGGTTAAATGGATAAATTGTTGAGACATTATGACATATCTATGTGCGGGTACCACTTGGTGATTTATCATGGATCAGGGATTATAGACATGTGTGGTTGAATAATGATTTAGCATGTTGATATCCATGCGGAGCTAATAATTGATACACATGTGGAACCACTATTTGTCACACTTTCCTTTTATCGCTCTTGAGGACATATGCATGCTTGTATGGTTATCTAGATAGGCCACTTTTTATTGCTGCACTATCATTTTGGGACTTGACTTAGGAGAAACCATGCTTGTTTCCTTTTCTCCTTCTTATTTAGACCTTTGAGTCTGGTTGCTCGGGTTCGAGCAGGGTTTGGGATAGTGTAGCGGGGACCTTAGGGTCGTGACAGGTTGTGTTTGATTATGGTTGTGGGTATAGCGGCTACCGCGGATAGTAGGCGGTTGACCGGATGTCGGATGTGGGACATGATTGTGACTGTGGGTTATTCCGGCGACCGCGGATATTGGGCGGTTGACCGGAGTCTGTTGTGAGACCTGGTCGTGGATTTTGGGGTATTGCGGCAATCGCGGATATTGGGCGATTGACCGGATAGTTACTTTTTTGCATCAGATTGGGAATCAGTTCTCTTTTAGTGGGGGGTTGTGTTCCTCTGGGGCTTTGTAGTTGTGATCCAGTCCTGCTTTTGATACTTATCACACACCGGCGCGGTTATTGCCCGGTGATGCTTTCCTCGTGTGGGCCGCTCCCCTTGAGTTCCCCTCCGGAGGCCGGGGCCAGACAGTTATGGACAGTTTTGCTATCACATCGGCGCGGCTTATTTGCCCGATGATGAGGGCGGCAGCAGGAATTTTGCTATCACATCGGCGCGGCTTACTTGCCCGATGATGAGGGCGGTACAGATTGGGTTCATCCGGGACGTTTGTTTTGTTGCATACGGTTATTCCAGTCTAGGACTGTATTTTAGAGGCATAGTAGTGGTAGATTTCCCTTTTTCAGCAGTTTCATTTCTTACCACTCTTCTTTTCTTTTTGCCTCTGGTAGACCTAGTGGGTGTGTCAGAGTTTGAGGTTTTCCCACTAGGGAGGCTACTGGTTTACTAGTAGTTCTCACACCCCATTCTTCTTTCCTCTTTTTCTTCTCCTTGTTTTGCAGTGTCTTCTGCGGGTGCTGCTGGCTTTCAGCGGCGGGTCGAGGAGAGAGGACTTGAGTAGATAGATCTCGAGGCAGGATGAGCGGGTTAGCTGGACTGTTGATGTACCCATGTTTCTCCTCAGACGGTTGTACCTTTACTTTTGGGACTTGCTTTGGCCAGCGGGTTGTATTTATTTTGGTGAGCTGGGAAGACTGATGTATCATTTATACAGATGTATTGTATTTTTATTTCCAGCTTCAGTCTGAGATGTATTAGTTTTTTAGTTCAGCTCTGTTTTTATTGCTCTTATATTATTATCTCTTATATCTGAGCAGTAGTTGGCGCTTCGTGTACGCGGAAAATTCTGCGTGCACGGCGGATCTGTAGACGGCCCGGTTTCTGGTTTTCACCCGGGGCGTGACAGATTAGGTGGTATCAGAGCTTAGGGATAGGTCAGTTGGGACTTAGGAAACCCTAGGCTTTTCGGCGGACCCTAGGATGTTAGTGCGTGAGAGACGCGCATTTTGCGAAAGTCGGTGATTTATTTGTTTGACTCTTCCTATGCGTGAAGAGGTCGACATATCCTATTTTTGTGGGACAGTTATGTTGGCTACAGACAACATGAAGTTACAAAAATAGAGATGTCTTTGACTTTCGCTAGATTGGGTCAGCGTTTGGGGTTGTGCTGATTTGCGGTTTTGTCGTGTGGAGCGTGTCTCCCCGACGTTGGGCCCTGACCCGGGTGCACCTTGTGCGGCAGTTTGGGTCGGAGCTGGTTGTTTCGGCCGGATACCCGGATTGGAGTCTAGAGCTCCGGACCCGAAGGGTAGATGTGTTGGAGGCAGATCATCGAGCAGTGACACAGTTGTCGGAGCAGCGCAGTGGCGCAGTCGTCTGAGTAGCGAGTAGCCCCCTCCGTGCCGACGTTTACTGTTGGGCACCGAGGCAGGGTGGACAGTTTGACAGCGGGTAAGCTGTGGGATTGCTTTGATCAGTGAGCTCGTTTTGGCGGATGAGTCACCCCGCATTTGTGGGATTGAGTATGGAGCCTTTGGAGACAGGGTCTTTG
>JAQNDB010004522.1:0-23460 GCA_029204045.2 Tillandsia leiboldiana
TGGCAGTTTTGAACGATGAAAAAACAAAGAAAAACCGTTGCGAAAAAACTATTTTTAAAACATGGGTGTCGTGTGGGCCCCGAGTTTATAAACCTTGTGGATATTACTGTGTTTGCGAACTGGTTTCCAAACGAGGGCATCGTGTGGATGCAGCTTCAAAACCTGTGATTATTTATGCCTTTCAGAAACAAGGCTCTATGCTCTAAGTGAATGCGAGAATGTCATGTGAATGGTTTGGTTGTACTGTGTTCGAGGACCCCACTGATGTGGTTAGAGATGTAATGTGACTACGCCTTGTGAGACACTTTGTGTTGAGACGCCGTGCATATACAACGGGGCCTCTGCTATTTGCAGAGCTGAATTTGGTATGCGGCGGGTCGTGCCCGCGCCGGGAGTATGTTTTACAAAAAAAAACTATTGGCTGAATCAGGGGCATCGGTGGCTCCTCTTCCGCGCGATTTGAACCCCCGGGGCGTGACAGATTAAGATGGTATCAGAGAGGTAAACTTTTAACCACAACAGTCGGGGCCAACATCCACGGGGCCGCAATACACTAACTACTGATTAATAAAGTGAACTGGGGGATTTAATTTTAGTACGTCTGTAGGTCGCGGTGCTAGACCCGATAGGTCTAGGGTTGACTTGGTTTCTTTGCGTAGCGATTAATTGGCCCGAAATGGGTTATCAGCGGAGAAACGCAGGGGCAGAAAGTACGGTGCCAATAGCGGCGGAGTATCAGCTGCTCCGACAACAACGACAAGAGGTTGCCGGGCAGTTGGCAACCCTTATGGAACAATGCGGCAGTGGGCGCAACAGTCGACAATTACCAATGGAGGGTCGCCCAGGCTTCTTTGCCCGGACCAACCGCACCAGTGACGAGACCGTCGGTGGCGGTCAGCGAGACTACGGTTGCCCCTCTCCGACCTCGGTGACCGAGATACCGTCGGTTCATCCGACGACGCCTTCAGTAGCACTAACACCAGCAACTTCGGGACTTACGCCGGGGCACCGCCCTTCCATCTTGGACCACGTTCCGAGAAAAACTGTTTGAGGCATTTCTCTCCGACAGCATCAAACAGCAGATGGAAGATGACCTGAAGCACATCAAGAAAGGAAGTCAGACAGTTACGGGTTATCAACGGGCAAGTTGTGAGGTTGACCAAATGTGTTCCCCCTGTTATAAGAGATGAATCTCACAAAGCCCGTCTTTTTGTGAATGGTTTACGAAGCGACATCTACAAGGTGGTGCAAACGGCGGTATGCACACCTTCTAGGAGGGGTCGATAGAGCCACCACAGTGGAGCACGGATTTTGCGATTTCACGAGCCCGACGGGAGAGCTCACATCACGGCGGGGATAAGAAACGAGCTCGACCTTGTTTTGGAAAGGAGCATACCAAGAGGAGCCGGCCTCCTAAATACCTGAGATGGCAACAAGGAACCACGAATGCGCCGACGGGAGGACAATGGTCGATGCAGCAAACCGGGGCGCCATTGTTTCAACTGCCCCTCGGAACAGGGACATCACCCGTAACAGCATCCCACTCCTCCACCTCGCTTCATGTTTTCTCCCTACCATAGATATTAGAAGAAATCCCATCGTAGAATTAAGTTCGGTCGGATCCTCCGGCTACCCCTCGAGGCAGGCGGCTGTACTCCTTCCTGCCCAGCGAGGGCGAGACGGGTTCTTAGTCTCTAAGGACTAATGAGGTTTCCGTTAAAAGTTAACGGCATCACGCTTGGGGCCGACAGTCGCGGCAATCTTTTAGTGGTAGTTGACTGCTTGAAGTTCCAAGTGCGTCTCCGGGAACCGGACTTACCGAAAAACAGCCTTATGAACTCGGAGTGGTTGTCATGAGTTCACGATCATACCGTTCAGACTCGTTAACGCACCAGCGGTATTCATAGGCATGAGGAATAGGATACTCAAGCCCTCCTTAGACCAGCCGGTAATGGTCTTATAGTGGACGTTCCGATCTACTCACACAACGGACAAGGGTATGGGAAACACTCGCGAGTAATCCCCTAGACCCTCCAGGATCAGCACCCATATGCCAAACTCATAAAGTGTGAGTTTTTGGCTCCGTGAGGTGGACTTTTTGGGGCGTACCGTTTCGACATCTGGAATTGCAGTGGATCCGAGGAGGATCGAGTCGGTGGCCAACTGGGCTCGGCCAACAACGGTGACGAAGATCCGAAGCTTCTTAGGACGGGCAGGCCATTACAGACGCTTCGTGGGAGGCCACTTCCCTAAATCGACTAACCCAAAGTGGGTAGAGGTTCGTCTGGACAGCCCAGTGCCAAAGGAGTTTCAAAGAACTTAAAGACAGACGCACACAGGCGCCAGTGCTCATACAGCCGAAGCCCGGAAAGGACTATAAGATCTAGTCTGACGAATCTCCAAGAGGATCTTGGGAGACCCATCGGCGGACACGTAACTACAACTGGTGCAAGACAGAATGTCCTCGGAGCAAGGCGGAATTTTTACGAGTGACTCAGGGATGTAATAAGGTTCCGGGGACGAATTCGTGTGCCCGATAAGCTAGAAACGAGGGAAGAAAATCTAGCCAAAGTATGTAATACCTCCTACACTGCGCATTCCGGAGGTACAAAGAGGTGCAGGGATCTATGGCAGACCTTCTGGTGGCCCAAATCGAAAGAGCGATGTGGCACAAATTGTGGCGCAATTTTTGGTGTGCCAACAGGTGAAAGCGAACGTCAGCGACCGGCGGGGGAAAGCAGACGTTTCGGCTACGAGGGAGGTAGTAGCAAGGAAGACCTCGTACAAGAGAAATTTTGGCCACGACCCCAGAGGAACCCTTAGAAGTAATGCTTCGTACCCTCCTGCCCAATAAGGAGGTGAAGACTTAGTTGTCTTTTATGTTGGCTATTTTGTTAAGGGTTAAATAGGTCCAACTTCCGGCCTTGTGACAATAGACCCGAGGCGTTGTAACAGTACGCCTTAGACGTCCAGGTGAGGTGAGACGGGCCAAGACCCGAGGCGTTGTAACAGTACGCCATAGACGTCCAGGTGGGTTGAGTCAGGGACAAGATCGCTGGCGGTGTGACAGAACGCCTTAAGTAAATGAGTTGCGTATTGCTAATGGTTCGAGCTCTTGGCATTGTTGGTTGGCGGCAATGACCCGATTTTCGGGATGTTGGAGCGCGTAGGCCCGGTGACATACCGGTTGCCTTTACTTGCCAAACCTCGATGCGGATCTTAGCACGAGAGGACAAAAAGGTTGCGCAACCGGACGATTCCCCTATGGGAAGGCGCTGTGAAGCAACCAGGAAGAATGTGAGGTAACTTAGGAACCAGAGTCAAAGATGGGGGAGTGCTACCCGGACCTCTTCGCCGCAGGCGGGAGTTAAGTTTCGGGGACGAAACTTGTTTTTATTGGTGAGTGATGTAAGACCTGGCTTTTTCGTTACCCTTTCCGTTATCCCTTTCTTACGACTGTCCGACTGTGGGACGATTTTTTTTAGTGTTTTTCCGGAAAGTCCGTCGGGACTCGCGGACATTTTTAGGCGGAAGGGCTCGCGAAACGGAGAACGGGGACGCGATCGGTTTCGGATTCCGACTCCCGGTTCTCCCAGAATAAATTTTTGAAGTTCGGACCCCTTTAGGCGCCCCGGGAACCGTGCGATTGGATGACACGCTTTTCGAGACAATCTTAGCCGCCGATTGTTATTAGGGTTTCCCTTAAAACCGGGGGCCCTAGGGTTTTTCTTTTCCCTCTTGGTTTTTTTCCCTCTTGACGGCTAGGATTTAGGGCGGCACTTTTAAGAAAGAAAACCCCATTCCTTTCTTCCTCCCTTTTCATGAGGCGCATGAGAAACCGAGGCGACGAGACGAGGAGAAGGGAAGAACGGGGGGAAACCCATCCCTCGTGGAGCCTTCCGTTGGAGACGAGAGGGACGATCCACCCTCCCACCCTTTTCCTCACAAGATCACGGTAAGCGTCGTTCCCCCTTTATTGCATTTTCTGTGGGGTCGAGGTTTTGGTTGGGGGTTGTTCGGGTGTCGCACGCGTCGTGGGTTGTGGTAACGGGAAGCCGCCGTCGCCGTTGTCAAACGGGAGGCCGCCGCCGCCGTTATCATGCCCACGAGGTCGTCGCCGGAGTCGCACGGGAGCGAAAACGGAGAAGAAAGCAAAAAAAAAGGGGTTACTGTTCATCCCCGTACGGCCGCATCGCTGCGCGGTCCACGGGACGCGGCGTGCACCCGGCGTACAGCTCCCGGGCCCATGGGGCGCGGACCGGCGCACGAATGCGTGCGCCAGGCCGCGCGGTCCACAGGGCCCGGCGTGCACCCGGCGCACAGCTTCCGGACCCGGGGGCGTGGACCAGGTGCACGAATGCGTGCGCCAGGTCGCGCGGTCCACCGGACGGGCGTGCACCCGGTGTACGCCTTCACAGCCCAACCGCGTGGACCCGGTGCGCGCTCCATCCCGTGCGCGGCCCGGCCCAAGCCGCAATGGCGCACGGCAGTGGCGTGCACCCGGTCTGCGGCCGCAGGCACTGTGGCCGTGAACCCGGTCCGCGATGCTGGCCGTGCTCCAGCGGCTCACCGTGCCGTGAACCCGGTCTGTGCCGCCGCCGTTTTCTGTCGTGGACCCGGTCCACGCCTGGACCCGTGCACCAGGTTGCGGCCAGAGTGTCCAGAAGCTCCGTTTTTGGCCCGTTTCGCCCCGTTTTTGAGTGTTTTTGACCACGACGATGTTTTTAACAATACTTTTCCTACCTTAGTTTTCCGGGCGCAAGGTGGGAGAACTTCTGACTGGAATTTCCCGCACACCCTTTTCTTCGCGTTCCAGGTGGGTACCCCTTAGAACCTCTTTATGCACAGTCTCGTTGTTGCTATGTTTATTTTGTTGAGGGGTTTGGTGGGTGATGTGGACCTCCGGATTTACGGCCGTCGCGGTAGAAGACCGGGCGGGCAGTTCGCCCTACCCGAACAAAGGTAGGGATGTCCGGGACACACAAGCGTTGGGGACGGTGATCGACGTGACCCTTCAGATCATTAAAGTTGAACTTGTGGAATATTGTTAACTCCGGTAAAGGTTGGTGTTTTATTATCTTTATAGTATGGCGACTATGGGTCGCTGTGGGGACTCTTCCATTGTCTTGGTTTCCGGAGTTATGGGAAAAGGGGTAAGATCTTAGTAATTGCATGTTTACATTTGCTAACCCTGTTAAAGCTATTGTGTGGATTTTTGGATGCCGAGGCAGGTGCTCGGTCCGTTTTGCCGAGGATGGTGCTCGGATGAGGCTCGAGATTGCTACACGCACACCCGCGGTTTGGCCACCGCAAAGGCTGTGCTTTTCCGGAAAAGTGGTACGTTGACCCGTGTACCCCACGCGAAGGTGGCGTTAGGAATGGGGGCCCCCATGGGTGGGGGGTGTGAGCGGTGACGTCGAGGCAGGTGCTCGGCGGCCGAGGCAGGTGCTCGGCGGTGGGCATCGGGGAAGGTGCCCGATGCTGCTTTGCGAGGCAGGTGCTCGGCGGTGGGCATCGGGGAAGGTGCCCGATGTCATATTGATACAGGGTGTGGTGGATGATGCATGGGAGGGATAGTTGCTCCGCTGTTTGTGGTTTGCCTTATCTTTGTTTACTACGCTTATCATGCTATTTCTAGTCACTGACTTCCCACTCCGTGACAGGTTCGTCCAGGGGCGAGTGCTAGGGCGCCGGTGAGGACGTTAGGGGGCTGATCTGATTTTTGGATGACTTCAGATACAGTGACTCTTCTTTCCCCTTTCTTTTATTATTCATGGTAGCTAGTTGTGGATTGCGACACCCCCGTGGGGTCGAAGTGGATGTTGCCCTTTTCTTTCCTTTCTTTTTGAATAATTGAATGAATACTACGTTCTCTCTTACTTGGCCGTTTTGAACGATGAAAAACAAAGAAAACCGTTTGCGAAAACTATTTTTAAAACATGGGTGTCGTGTGGGCACCGAGCTTTATAAACCTTGTGGGATTTATGTGTTTGCGAACTGTTTTCACAAACGAGGGCATCGTGTGGATGCCGCTTTCAAAACCTTGTGATTATTTATCCTTTCAAAACACCGGCCTCTATGCTCTAAGTGAATGCGAGAATGTCATGTGAATGGTTTGGTTGTATGTGTTCAAGACCCCAACTGATGTGGTTAGAGATTGTATGTACTACGCCTTGTGAGACACTTTGTAGTTGAGACGCCGTGCATATACAAAGGGGCCTCTGCTCATTGCAGAGCGAATTTGTGTATGCGGCGGGTCTGTGCACGCGCCGGGGAGTAATGTTTTACAAAAAAAAAATATATGGCTGAATCAGGGGCATCGGTGGCTCCTCTTCCGCGCGATTTGAACCCCCGGGGGCGTGACAGGGGAATTAAATCAGGAGGTTACTATTCACGACTTAAGTCGTGGGTCCCACAAGCTTCTTTACTGATTTCTGAACAATCCGACCGTCGGATCGACAATTAGTTTATATCATTTTCAATCGATTCGACGAGCCGGTCGCACCAGTGATTTCCGATTTTCGAGATCAGACTCGGATCCGAAAGGCAGACATAGTGCTCCGTAATCTGTGCAATACGCGCACCAGTATGCAAGTCACTAAGGTTTAGATCTGCTTCCTCGCTCGTAACCATACATGAATTTCTCGAGTGCTACATCACTCACACCTTAAAAGAAGTTTCGTCCCCGAAACTTAAATACACCATGAATCCAATAAGTGGGGAATTACTCAAGCATGCCCGACTTGCGCTCCCAAAAGGCTTTGCGCCCCTACTTGTTGACTCCCCAGGCAACGAGCTACCAATTGCGTTACACTCCTCTTCATCTTGGGCCACCGGGAGGTCTGCTTGAGGTCCCTGTACATCTTGGTGCCTCCTAGATGCGCTGCAAACGGGGCGCTGTGTGTCTTGGACAAAATTTCCTTCTTCAATTCCGGGGGTGTCCGGCACACGAATTCACCCGCGGAACCGTAGGGTGTCATCGCCTTCCACTGAAAAGTCCCTTTCCTGATCCGGTGAGATCTTGTCTTGTACGGGCCGTAAGTGCGAGTCTGCCTGCTGTTCCTCTCGAATCTTTTCAAACAGTGTTGACTTGACTACCAGAGTTAGAAGTTGCGCAACCGTGCCTGTTGGCACTGTTCCCAACCCTAGTCGTGAAAATTTCACGATTAAGTTGCTCTGTTTAGCCCTCGCACCTACCGATTCTTCCCACAGTCGCCCCTTCCTGCTCAAAACGTCCGCTACCACGTTTGCTTTCCCGGGGTGATACTGGGTCGTTAGGTCGTAATCCTTCGAGAGTTCAAAACACCGCTTCTGGTGTCGCCGTCGGGGGTTGGTGACACTTTGCCTGCTGCAGTCGCGGTAGTGGTTACTCCCGCGAAGTTCCTCCTCCGGGGTTTTGAACAGACCAGCGACTAGGTAGGGTTCTCTCCTCGACACTTGTAAGGGATTCCTATCTAGCGTTCGCAACTCCTCAGGCGGACTAGGGAAGCACCCCACTCCTATCCTATATAACCTTTCCCCCCCCCCTGACACAACCGTACCGTACGCGGAGGAAGAAAAGATAGATACGGAAGATGGGAATCGATGCCTAACCAAAAACCGTAAAGGGAATAATAACAAAAAAAAAATATATATATATATACCTGTCCTAGGATTCTGCATCACTGCTCCCCGGGGTGGCTGGGGAGGTCCGTCCACAACCTTCGGGCCAGCTACGTTTGACGTGGCGGGGTGGGGTCTCGGTATCGGAAGAGTCCGTCAGGCGTGGGCCGTCGGGTCTCGGTGCCGGGGGTCTGGTGACACCTGGCCTCCGGGGACACTCGTAACGTGTGTGGCCCGGCCTGCCACACCGGAAGCAATGCTCATTCCGCCAAGGGCACTCCATCATGGGATGCGCACCGTCACAAATGACGCACGGGGTCGGTGGTGTAGGTCCCTCTCTCATTGCCTGCCCGGGTTTCGACCTGTTCCTCTGGCGTTTGGTCGCTCTGCCGCACTGGTAGGGGCCCCCTGTCGGCCCGGGGTAGGGGTGTGCTCGTCGTGTGCGCTCTAGCTCCGCGCGCACGGCCAAATTGACCGCTCCCTGAAAGGTGGAAACGCCAGTCGGGGGTGCCCCACGGGGGTTAACACCACTGGTGCCGTGCTGGGCGCGGTCGACACTCTCGAGCTCTTGGGTCAGTATGCCCACCTGCTCTGCAAGGGTTAGCAATTTTACAGCCACGTCTCGCAGCTGGTTGCGTAGTACGCGGTTCGCCTCTGCCGCAAAGTCCATGGTTTCTATCTGTGCACACCAAGGAAACATATTAGTCCCAGCATACCAAAGAACCCGTGCGTAAATAAATCACACAAATTCCCCTTTCCCCCACGTTCACTCACGTCCTACAACCTTACGTCCCACACATTTCATTTATTCGTAGTTAAGTGTGATATCTCAGTGGATGTTGGGTCGTAACTGTTGTGATTAAAACAAAGTCTCTGATACCATCTTAATCTGTCACGCCCCGGGGGTTTTATTTTAGCGGAAACGATACTTCAAAGTACGCGCAAAGTGCGTACAAATTTTTTTTTTTTTTTTTTTTTTTTTTTGTTTAGATTGTTAAAAACCTCCTTCCCCGGCGCGTGCCCAGACCCGCCACATATACAGATTTACTCGAAAATCGGGCAGAGTCTCCTCTGTATATGCACGGCGTCGCGGCTGCTACGATAGCCGATTATGAGCAATCATTTTTCCCATTTAATCACAACAGTTCGAAGTAGTACGGTGCATGAGGACTAAACAATACCCGTGGCCAATCAAGTTGAAAGGATAAACTCACAGTTTTGAAAGCAGGTCCACACGACCCAAGGTTTTTTTTTTTTTTTTTTTTTTTTTTTGAAGACAGTTTGAAAAGATGCCATAAATCCACAGGTTTTGGAAAACAGGTCCACACGACCCAGATTTTTTTTTAAAAATAGTTTTCGAAGTTCTTTTCTTTTCTAGTCATGTTGCTTTGAAAGCGGCCAAACGGGGACAATAACGGAAATAGTAGTGCATAAGTAGAAAGAAAGAATTCAACATCCACACGACCCCACAAGGGTATCGAGAACCACACAATAACCCACAGTTCTGAATGAAATGCAGAGAAGGTAAATAAAACAGCATACTAGGGCTCCCTCAGACCGACTGCTACCAACTCGGCCTCACCGTCGCCTACCTCTACCCCCTGGAGGTACCTGTCACAGAGTGGGTAGTCAGCGACACTATCATCAAAATAGTACTAAAGCAGTAAAGTAATACCAAGCCACAAAGTAATGCTAGCCGGAACAACCGCTCTACTCGTAATGGTAACTCGCAACCACCTGTACCACCTGTAGCACCTGTAACCCCGGTAACACCTGTAACACCTGACCGCGTCGGGATCCAATCCCGGCGGTCTCACACCTGACTACATCGGGATCCAATCCCGGCAGTCCCACACCTGACCGCGTCGGGATCCAATCCCGGCGGTCTCACACCTGACTACATCGGGATCCAATCCCGGCAGTCCCATCGCTGCCTCAGACCCCCCAGCGGTCAGGGGCCCCCCACTACGTCACCTCGTGGGGTAACACGGGTCAAAGACCGCCTTTCCGGAAAAGAGCACCCTTTGCGGTGGCCAAACCGCGGGTGCGCGTGTCGCAGCTCGAGCATAAGTAACCAGTAACCAAGTAACCAAGTAACCAAGTATCCAAGTAACCAAGTATCCAAGTAACCAAGTATCCAAGTAACCATGTCACCATGTCACGGGGTAAGGTAGTACATCATAGAAACCATCAACGTTAGTACCGATAAATAATGAAAAGTCCCTGTCGGATTACCAACATAATACTCAGCCTCGACCGTAAACCCACCTCAACACAAGTGATCCCGGAATCCGCTGGGTGTCTCAACGGCTAGCGACTGACTGCTAGTACTTGAATAATAAATCCAAGTCAATAATAGACTCTCTCTCTCGTATCCATCCCTACTAACTCACTGTGTGTGCAAGCTATACGGCAACCTTCGCCGAAGTCCCGGGATTTTGCCGGCACTTTCCGGAAATCCGATTTCCGCTCAACGAAAGCCATTGGATCTCCCACGAAGGGTTTAGAGATCATGGGCGTACAGCCCAAAACAGCCCATGAGGCTACAATTGCAGTTAGACCCCTAGGGTTTTACCCAATTGTACTTTTACAATGAAATAAGAGTCGTTTTTGCTCGTTCTCTTAATTGGGATATTATTTTTACGAACCGTCACTTCCAGCAAGTGACACTCGACCCGTTGAACACCGTGCTCGCCTATTTGCAGCAGCACGGTACCCGAGGAAAACTTCGGGCCATAATATACCTCTCTAACCTAGCCCAAATGTATTTTTGTTTCTTCGGCTTAACGAAATCAAAATCCGACGCGAGCATCACGTCCAGTGACCCCAAATTAGCTAGGAGCTCACTGTCGCGGCTTCGCAAACCGCCCGGAACAGTGTTTGGGCTAAACTATTCTTTTAAGGGTTGGCTAACCTATAACTTAACCTCTAATACTCCAAATCAAATTCTGCTTTAGAGTTAAGTTCACAGCAACCTAAGAACCCTGGGGCTTGCTTCATTTGTAGCCCAGCAGTTGCTGGATCAACCAGATCCACACCTAGTCCACTAACACTGCACACAATGCACCAAACCTCAGTCTACCCAGATCTAACTTGATCTGAAGTGAGCATCAAGCTCAGGAGACATTTTTGAGCAACTTTCATTTTCAGCCCAAAGCCTGAAACTAAACTTCTCTTCATTGAGGCATTTAAACAAACACCTGGTGGGCGCGCTTTGCAAACCAACACCCAAGCTTTTGCCCGAGCTTGTCCTCAGCAGAGAGGGAACCTGGGAGGTTCCAAGATGGCAAGAATTGTTCCCCCCAGTTGCAGAAACTTTTCTATGCAACTGGGATCAAGCTTCGACCCTCGGTTTAGCCGTGGCTCGAGGAGGAAGAAGATGTTCCAACCTCGAAAATGGTGACTCCCCAACCACAGGTTCTGGGTCTTAACCACTTGTACCAACAAGTGTTACAACACCTCACAAACTTACCTGGACCCCTGTCCGGCGACAGGACACGACGGCGACTCGGCGGAGCAAAGCTCGGTTCGAGCTTCCCCCTCTAATGGTGGATTTTAAATGATGGGTTCTGGGCCTCAAGCGACAACACCAATAGCTTCCTAACAAGCTTTTAGGAAGGTCTGGGCTGAACCCCGCCGTCGGAGGTCGCCGGATGGCCGGCCGCCATTAACGTGTTCTAACTCGAGCCATCCATGGCAGCCCCATTTTCGGGTTGCATGGATGCCATGCAACGGCATGGACGGACTCTCCTCGGACCCTATAACATTTCTAGGCTTGTGGACGGCAGTGGGAAGCGTCGCCGGCGCCGGAGCAAGAAGCTCGGCCATGGCTTCATCTTCCCGAAACTAGGGCTTAGATCTGCGACTTGCACACTAAGCCAAAAGCCATGAAACTTCATGGAAGTGTTCATTAGACTCAACAGAAGATTTCCACCATTTTGGTTCAAGTCCCGAGCCGCCGGATGCGATGGTTGGCCGCGGCGGAGCAACCCACCTTTTCCGGTGGTGCAACCTCACCGCCGGCAAACGGCCGTGCATGGAGGTTTGGCACTTGGCAGGGAGAGTCTACAGGACCTAATTGAGACTCTGCCATGGGTCTTGGGTCAATAAAACCAAAGGATAAGAAGTTTCACCTTCGCCGGAGTTGGAGAAGGTGGGGTGACGCCGGTTTCGCTCCTCCAGCGTCGCGCGGCCACGGGGAAGATGCAGAGGAGGCAGGAGAAAACTTTGGCGGAGGTTGGGTGCAAGAAAACTCTGTGTGCCCCCTCTCTTCCTCAAACTTCCATTTCCCTTTATACAAAATCCTCCCCCTCACCTTACTACGGGCCACCCTCAAAGGAGTGCGGTTCCTGGGCATGGAGGTCGTGGCAGAGGTGGTGAGGAACGTGGACAAGCGGTTGCAACCGCCCCCAACACACGACACAAGAATCCAAAACCATTTTTTGCATTTTTCCACTTTCTTTGCATTTAGGTCCCTCTATACCTTGTTTATTACTATTCAGTCCATAGCTGTAGGTCTTTTATGCCTAGAGGTCCCTCTCCAAGTAACCTCATTGCATTTGACACATAAAATGTTGGGCTTTTTACAAAAATACCCCCTTTTTCGACGTATTTCACGCGTTTCGAGACGAATGGTTCGTCAAAATGCGAAACTGACTTCGCCACGACGTCCGGCTCGTCGAGACCCATCAAGTAGCGTATTTGTTTGTTTGCTTCCGCGCTCGAATAAAATCTCGGGCCATTAAGTTCTGTAAGTTGCAGTATGACGCACGCACTTCGATGCACCCGGATCACTAAACGTGAATTCCGTCAGTGCCATTGTGCTCAGAATGGCGGTGCCATTCAAATCGACTACCCGAATCGCTAGATTCGGACTCCAGACAGTGAATCGGCTAACGTTCGCTCGGTGGGGAATTGAATCAGGAGGTTACTAATCACGACTTAAGTCGTGGGTCCCACAAGCTTCTTTACTGATTTCTGAACAATCCGACCGTCGGATCGACAATTAGTTTATATCATTTTCAATCGATTCGACGAGCCGGTCGCACCAGTGATTTCCGATTTTCGAGATCAGACTCGGATCCGAAAGGCAGACATAGTGCTCCGTAATCTGTGCAATACGCGCACCAGTATGCAAGTCACTAAGGTTTAGATCTGCTTCCTCGCTCGTAACCATACATGAATTTCTCGAGTGCTACAACTATCAAGCATCCATAACATGTGGTAGCTTCACACACAAACCGGACGACCGGGGTGGCAGCTCTTTCCTACATGTGGTGGTAGTTTTCACACTCCTTTCGGATGTAACTCTTTCCACATCTTTTGCAAATCATTTCAATACCCTTGAAAGAATGCAATCTCTTACGTGAAAGAATTAAATCCCAAATTTTAGTCTATCGGTTGTCTCACGTTTATCACAATGAATTCACACAACCGAGATAGATTAAGCATCTAAAGATCACACATGATTTCTAAAATTTGATGCTTATAAAATCAAAAACTCCTATAATGAAGTGTCTTCAAGATTATGATTAAGGAGTAAAGTTGATAATCCAAATAAAATTAATTTGGAGTGAATAAAAGTGAAGCCCTTTTTATTCAATGCACTTGTTCAGTAAAAACCCTTTTGTTCAAAAACAAAGTATAAAAACGAAGAGCATTGAGAAACTTGTAATGCAAAGATTAAGAAAAATATGAAAGGAAAACTAATCAAAGCATTACATACAGTCATAAGCTATTTAGAACTTAAGACAAGGAAAGATATCACCTTTCCGAATCCAAAATCGCTGGATTTTGGGTTGTCTTGATTCGTTGTGGCCGGGGGTTGTCCGCTTTGACTGTTGATCCACCTTAGGTCTTTGCCTCGCAGTGATCCACTTGAATGATTGATGTTGTGGCTCGGACCTTTGGTGGGTTGAGTGAACTCCTTTGACTTGATGTGTCTTTTGATTCCGTTGAGTTCGCTCCGTAGATGAAGTTGCCGAAGGACTCTTCTTTCTCTTTTTCGGGCAATTCTTCACCAAATGTCCTTCAAGTCCACATAGGTGACAAGTTCTTCCTTTCAATTTCATTGTGGAACTTGAAGCATTCACAGTTTGGTTCTTTTTGAATCCCAAACCAACCTTGCTTGTTTGACCTAATCCGGACATACATTCAAGTTTCTTGGAACCGGTTGAAATCCTTTGTATGTCGGATTTAAGTTGATGAACTTGCTTGGTCAATGCTTGATTGGTGACATGTATTTCCTCAAACTGCTTTTCAAGAAAATCAATCTTGTTAATATGGGAATTAACGACCGTTTCCGATTGATTTATCTTTTCTTGGAGGATTTTATTATTATCCAATAAAAGCTCTCGTTCCTCCTCGAGATCATGAAGTTTGATCTTTAAAGCATGATTCTCGTCTTGATCTTCAAGTCGTTGCTTTCTCAACTTCTTGATATGTTTGGCCATCTTCTTAGATTCCGCAAGAAGTTGTTGATATGCCTCAACGAGTTCTTCCTCGTCCGACTCCCCCTCACTTGATGACTCTCCGCCGGTTGTTGATGTTTCATACAAAATCAAAGGAGTAGAGTTAGTGACTAATGATGATAACAATTATTAGAAGAGGGAAAATGAGAGGCATGAGAAGCAACGATTTTTTCCTCTTTACTTGAGGTTGATTCATTAGAAGTAAAATCGTCCCAAAGTTTTCGCTTGCAAAGCCTTCTTTTTATATAATTTCGGAGTAGGACAATCCGTTGAAATATGGCCGTAGCCTTTGCATCTATAACATCGGATTTCCCCTTCGAATTCATCTTTTTCCTTAGAAGGTTTTGCAAGGAATTTGAGGTTAGAGGATTTAGAACCCGATGATCCTTTAGATGGTTTCGTGGATGAAGATCCATCGGTTCGATTCTTCCAAAATTTCCGACGAAATTTCTTTGTGATCCGCGCCAATTGTTCTTCAAAATCGGCAAAAGAGATTTCATCGTCGGAACTCGATTCGCTATCTTCTTTCTTTGTGGATTTGAATGCAATACCTGTAAGCTTAGAAGAAGACTTGGAAGAAACTTGATTAGTAGGAAAAGTCAATTCATAAGTTTGCAAAGCACCTACTAATTCCTCAACACTCATCTCATCCGGATGACTAACGGTTTCAATGGCGGTAACCTTTGCCCTAAACCGTTCCGGAAGAGTCCGAAGTTTCTTTCTTACAATTTTCGACTCCGGGATCTTTTCTCCTAAATTAGCACATGTATTTATTACATCTTGAAGTCTAGTGTAATAATCTGTAAACAATTCATACTCTTCCATATGAATAGAGTCAAATTGACTTGTAAGCATCTGGAGCTTTTGAATTTTTACAAGATTAGTACCCTCATGTGTAATTTTGAGAATATCCCAAATTTCCTTCGCGGTTTCACACACGGAAATTCGTGTGAACTCAGTCGAGGAAAGAGAATTAAATAAAGCGTTCATACCTTTCCCATTGTAAGAAGATCTTTCAAATTCCTCTTTGGACCATCTAGAGCGAGGGTTTTGGGGTAGTAGAATTTCCTACTTCCTCAACAGGATGCACCCAACCGCATTCCACGGATTGCCATACTCGCTCATCAATTGCGATGAGAAAAGCTCTCATCCGCACTTTCCAATAAGCATAATTAGTCCCATCAAAAAGAGGAGGTCTATAAATATTACCACTTTCACCCATCAAGATAGATAAACCTAAAACCCTCTCTGATACCAAGTGTAGAGTTATTATGGATCCACAAGGATCTAAATAGGTACTATCAAACAACTAGAGGGGGGGTGAATAGGTGTAATACTTAAAAACTCAATCTCAGTGCAAAATAAAAACCAATGCGGAAAATAAAAACAGCACACCGAGATATACGTGGAAACTCCAATCCAGGAGAAAAACCACGGGACCAACACGCAATAACAATCCACTAAGAATAGAAGAATAACAAGGTGATTACCGACTCCACGGACTCAAACCCCTCCTTCAGGCTTCTTCGGACCTTGCGCTGACCGGTTGGATATCCACGCAATAACAATCCCTAAGAAAAGAAGAATAACAAGGTGATTACCGTCTCCACGGATTTAACCCCTCCTTCAATTTCTTGGACCTCGCGCTTCCACCGTTTTGCCCGTCCACTGCTCACGTTCGAATCCACGAACGCACGCTTCGAATCCACGAAACGCCTTTAGCACACCGAATCCACGATGCCACGTCGAATCCACGACGCAAACTCAGTCGATAAGAATATTGACTTCGATGGTGATCCTCTGCTTAGATTCTCATTGAGGAACCGTAGAAGAAATCTCTAAGCAAAGATTAGATCAATTCGACAAAAGATATGTTCTTGAAAGAACCATCGAATTGACCTAAAAGAGGCTATGAAGAAGATCGATAAAAACCTAGCCTCTAGGGTTGCTCTCAAGTGTTTTATAAATTGATCGGCCGTAGCTCCCACGTTTTTTGAGAAACCCTAAGTGTCTATTTATAGTTTAGAAACCTTTGGAAAGAGATAAGAATCAAAAACTTACCTTATCTGGAAATTTTCAGGACGGCGATCCGGATCGGATTTACTGCGATCCGGATCGTCGTAACGAGATTGACGATTCCAGAAAACCAAGGGTTCGGGATCCGGATCGCATTGCCCGATCCGGATCGTTCATACAAATCAGAAAACTTAACATTCGGGATCCGGATCGGAAATTGCATGGATCCGGATCGAAGTCTTGTATGAAGCAACAACCTTCGGGATCCGGATCGTTGGCCCTGATCCGGATCCTGAACATGTCCGAACACCAGTTTTTGATTATTATGAAATTAAAAATTCTTCCAAGTGTTTCTTATACTATAAGAAAGTATTCGGATCACCAAAATTATTTAGTTAACCATACCTGATCCTTTTGAATACTTTCTTCTTGAGATTGATGTAACAGATCCACAATCTTCAACTTCAATCTTCAAGATTCAAGACACTGAGTGTCAACTTGAGCTCTTGTTGAATCTTCTCTAAGTCTTTGATTGCTGATTGACAATTTGATCCCTTTAAGACTCCGACTCAACTCACTGACTTGACTCACGAAATATGCCAATACCAAATGCCGTAACACGAATTTACTAGTAATACCGTTCGGGCTCACAAATGCCCCGGCGGTGTTCACGGACATGATGAACAGGGTATTCAAACCCTTCCTGGACTTATTCGTGGTGGTCTCATCGACCATATCCTCATCTACTCCCGTACAGACGAGGAACACGAAGAACATCTGCGCACAGTCCTCCAGACCATACGGGAACAGAAAACTCTACGCCAAACTCAAAAGTGTGAGTTTTGGCTCCGTGAGGTCAGCTTCTTGGGCACGTAATCTCGGCGGCTGGAGTCGCAGTCGATCGAAGAAGATAGATTCGGTGACGGACTGGCCCCAACGACGACGGTGACGGAGATCCGAAGCTTCCTGGGGTTAGCCGGGTACTACCGGCGCTTCGTGGAGGGTTTCTCCAAGATAGCACCCCCTTAAACCGTTTTGACTAAAAAGGGGGAAAAGTTCATCTGGACGGACAAATGTCAGAGGAGCTTCGAGGAGCTCAAGGATAGATTGACCGCGAGCCCCGATTCTCGCCCTGCCAGAAAACAGGGAGGATTATGAAGTGTATTGCGATGCGTCGCGAACGGACTGGGTGGAGTACTCATGCAACGGGGGAAAGGTTATAGCCTATGCGTCAAGGCAGCTCAAGGAATACGAGCGGAACTACCCCGTGCACGATTTGGAGCTCGCAGCGGTTGTGTTCGTCCTCAAGCTTTGGACGACACTACCTGTATGGGGCACACTCCAATGTGTACTCAGATCATAAAAGCCCTTAAGTACCTTTTCACCCAAAAGGAGTTAAATTTGCGACCAAGACGGTGGCTCGGAGCTACTGGAGGATTACGATTTAACGATCCACTACCACCCGGGAAAGGCAAACGTGGTGGCCGACGCCCTGTAGCCGCAAGGGGCAGGCCGAGGAGGCAGGGGTAAGTGCCATCACCCAGCAAGATAGTCTGATTGCGGAATTTTCGCGATTAAGACTAGAAGTCAGTACCGGCGGGTACAGTCGCACCAACTTCTGACACTGGTGGTCAGACCTACCTTGCTTGACAGAATTCTCGAGGGGCAGTCGACTGATGACCAACTCAGCTGGTGCGTAAGTAGAGTAACTGCCGACCAAGAAGGTGATTTCACGGTAAACTCCGACGGCAAGATACGATTTCGGGGACGAATCTGCGTGCGGATCTACCAGAACTCAAAGAGGAAATCCTGCGGGAGGCGTATACTGCTCCATATGCAGCGCATCCCGGGGAACGAAGATGTACAAGGACGTCAAACAGACCTTCTGGTGGCCCAAAATGAAGGGAGACGTGACTCGGTTGTGGCACCACTGCCTGGTATGCCCACGGGTGAAGGCCGAGCACCCAGCGTCGGCAAGAAAATTGCAACCCTTACGGTGCCCGATGTGGAAGTGGGACATGATTACCATGGATTTTGTGACCGGGTCCCGAGATCGTCACACGGACACGATGCAATATGGGTAATTGTGGGACCGTCTGGCGAAAATCGGCCCCACTTCCTGCCCATACACACGACGTGGACGCAGGGGAACGACTGGCACAAACCTACATCAGCGAGATAGTAAGGTTGCATGGGGTGCGACATCTATTACGCTCGGACAGGGACACGCGATTTGTGTAAACTTTTGGCAGAGCCTGCAGCGAGCAATGGGAAACAGTTGCACTTCAGTATGGCTTTTCACCCGCAGACCGATGGACAATCAGAGCGGGTGATACAAATTGTGGAGGACATGCTCTCGGGCATGCGTTTTGGACTTGGGCGAAGGGTGGGCACGGTGTTTGCCCCTAGTGGAATTTGCCTACAATAACAGTACCAGGCCAGCATTCAGATGGCACCATACGAGGCCCTGTACGGGCGCCGCTGTCGGTCTCCAACATGCTGGGACGACTTGGGTGAGCGTAAGTTTCTGGGCCCAGATTTGGTGGAGGAGACCGAAGCAAAGGTGCGATTGATTAGACAAAGGCTGCTGACCGCCCAGAGCAGACAGAAAAGCTACGCGGACAACAGACGCCGAGACTTAGAGTTCATGGCGGGGGAGCATGCGTTACTCCGAGTTTCGCCCTCCAAGGGGAACCGACGCTTCGGCATAAAGGGAAAGTTAAGCCCGAGGTACGTATGACGTTCGAGATCCTAGAACGCGTAGGACCGGGTGGCGTACCGATTAGCCCTGCCGCCGAACCTCGAATGAGTCCATAAACGTGTTCCATGTCTCAATGCTCCGGAAGTATCTAGCTGATCCCTCTCATGCCTTGGATGCCTCCACCATCGAGTTGCGAGAGGATTTAAGCATCGAGGAGACGCCGGTGCGGATTTTGGCGAGAGAGGACAAGAAGTTGCGCAAACGAACAATCCCCTATGTAAAGGTCCAGTGGAGCAACCACGAAGAGCGCGAGGCGACTTGGGAACTGGAATCGAAGATGAGAGAATGTTTTCCCGAATTGATTAGTGGGGTTTGTACTTAAGTTTCGGGACGAAACTTTTTATAAAGTGTGAGTGGTGTAATGATCCGACTTTAGGGGTATTTTTGACTCACATGTAGTCATTTAAGCCTTTAAGTGAAATAAAATTATTCAATTCTTAAAAGTTGACCAGTGTGTGGTGCTGGTATTTTCTGCGATAGAGCGCGGAAAAGAAGGCGACGGTGCGATCGGATCTGAAATCCGATAGGGATCTCCCGGAACGGAATTCTAGTGATACGGTGATTAGTCATGCATCGGAATCCGTGCAAAATATCTCGACCCGTTAGAGATAAGGGTGTTATCTCGTAGGGGATAATTAATTAGTTAATTATTATTCGATGACGGAAAATAGAATTCTCTTACGTACGAATTAAAGAGGAAAAATAAAGATATAATACGAGCTATATAAGGGATCCCGATTATCGGAAAGAAAAGAAAAGAAAAATAAAACCCTAATCGGTGAGCAGAGAAAAAGGAAAAGACGGAACCCTAGCCGGAAGAAAGGGAAAGGAGAAAGAGAAGGAGCCCGATCTTCCCGGACATCGAACCGAAGGCAGAACGCGACCGGACAACCTTTCCGTCGATCTTCGGTTAGTAAAATAATTGTTATAAATTATTTGGGATTTTTCCGTCGTCCTTTTGTTGAGTTCTTGGGTTTCTCCGTCGTATCCGTCGCCGTCACGTCATCGTCGCCATGCTGTAGGGCACGGAACGGACGGCGGAGGCGCGCGGTGCCGCTAGGGCATCGCGCGGAGGAGAGTCACGGACGGCACCCATGCGGACCCGCAACCGCGCGGGCACCGCATGGGCGCCGCGCGGCTACCGCACGGGAGGCACCCATGCGGACCCGCAACCGCGCGGGCACCGCATGGGCGCCGCGCGGGCTACCGCAGGACGGCACCCATGCGGACCGCAACCGCGCGGGCACCGCATGGGCGCCGCGCGGCTACCGCACGGACGGCACCCATGCGGACCCGCAACCGCGCGGCACCGCATGGGCGCCGCGTGGCTACCGCGCGGCGGCACCCACGCGGACCCGCAACCGCGCGGGCACCGCGCGGGCGCCGCGCGGCTGCCGCACTGGCACAACCCGCGCGGGTGCCGTGCGGGGCCGCACCCGCGCGGGCGCTGCGCGGCGCCGCACGGGCAGCACCCGCGCGAGGCACCGCGCCGCGTGGGCGTCGCCCGCGGAGACACGCCGCCGCGGTTCCGAACCGCGCGGGGCTCCGGCGGACGGCGACGGCGGCGCGGGATTTTCGGTTTTCGTCAACCCGGACGGAGTTGGACTTTTCGTCGAAAATAGTAAATTGGGTCTTTTGTTTTGGGATGTTAGTACACGTTTTTGACTATTGTTATCCTTGCGGACTTTCTTTAGGTCCAGTGTGCGCAGCGGGGGTGCGCGAAGGATTCAGGTGTTCCGATTTCTCTTCATTAGGTGGGTACGGTTGCGATAAGTGCAACAAGTGTAGTAAGTGCATCTATCATCATTAAAATGCTTAATTTATCTAACAAAGTAGATGGACAGTTTAACCTTCGCATAATTGTATTTCATCTAACAATTGAAGCGGCTACGGTCGCGGTGCTCACTACACGCCGATCTCGGCAAATCCGTTTTGGATGCTGAACGTACACAGACGGATTGGCCTCCGCATGGGTGTACTTTTCGGAGAAGTGGTCTCTTTTTGACCCGTGTACCTCACAAAGGGTGGGTGCCGTGATGACCTCTTCGCGCCCGCTGAAAATAGCACACCAGCACCGTGAAGAGGTTAAAAGCATCAAAAAGGTGTTTGCGCACGAGGGGAGACTTTACTCTCTCCGACAGGTACTCTGGGGTTGGTGCCCAACTTAATTGATAAATCTGGGTTGGTGCCCAGCTTAATTATGTGCAGGGTTTTAGCGAAAGGTTCCGGTGTATTCGGTTTGCTACTTTTTCCTTATTGATATTAGACATCTACTTTGTTTGTCACTGACTTTACCCACTCCGTGACAGGTGTTACGAGGTGCGTTAGCGGGAGGGCGGTGAGACTGCGTCGCGAGGTCCGTAGTCAGGATACTTGGGTTTTATCTCGTCTTTCTTATGCTTTAATTAGTTCATTTGCTGTGTGGATCGTATTAGTCGTGGACATGTTAGTTAGCGCTGTGGATGAGGTGTACTTTTATACTTTGATATTTAGTAATGTTTTCATACGCGGCACGTTTCAAGATAAACCAAATGATTTCGAAAATGTTTTTCTCAAAACGAAGTGCTGTGTGGGCACGGGTTTTGCAACCGCTGGTTTTATCCTTTCTAAATGTTGATGCCGCTTTAATAACTCGCTTGAAGATAAAATAACCGGTGTCGAGTGAACACCGGTCTTTAAAACATTAGTTGAATACTGTACTTGTTTGACGATGAATGTATTGTATGGTGATGTTGTAAATGAGACGCCGTGCATATACAAAGGAGACTCTGTCCGTGGGCAGAGAGAATTTGTGTATGTGGCGATCTGGCACGCACCGGGGATGAGGTTAAGTTACCTTGTAAGAAGAAAAAAAAAAAATAATACACGTAATTTTCGCTTGATAGACTCAAAAACCCCCGGGGGCGTGACAGAAACCACTTCTAAAATTCGACAAAAGCAGCCGAAAGAAGGTTTGACCCCAAACCCTCTCTGAGTCCATCCAAACATCCTGTTGACGTGTTGTGGCCCGAATACACCACCAACCTATGTTCACCCTCGAAACAGGGGGAAAGCTATACGGGGATCTGGGACACTACACTCTCCCCCCCCTCTCCTCCCTCTCTTCTCTCTCCCTCTCTCTCTTCACTGAGAGGCGGAGCTCTCACAGTGAGTCTTACTGTGAGAGTTGTTAAGGATTTTAGTTTTGGCGTATTTTTCGTGAAAGTGTTTAAGTCTTGAAGATTGAAGATAAAGAAGCTTGAATCATATACTCAATCTCAAGAAAGAAGAATTCGAAAGGATCAGGTAAGTTTAACTAAACAATCCTGGTGATCTGAATACTTCTTATAATGTAGAAACACTTGGATGGATTTTTAATCGCATAAAAATCAAAAACTGGACATGGTATATGTTCAGGATCCGGAACAGGGACTACAGTCCGGACCCCGAACGTTGGTTGGTCATGCACAAATCCAGTCCTGAACATCCCTGTTTCGTTTCGGACCCCGAACGTGGAGTTTGCTGAAATCGCATGAACAGTCCAGACCGTAGGATTTCGTTCGGACCGAACCTTGTTTTTTCAGGAATTCTTTAAAAAACAACGACGATCTGAACGAGCTAATTTAGTCCGGACCGTCGTGGGGAAAAATTGTTACAATCAGTTTTGATTCTTATCCTCTTCCAATGGTTTCTACCCTATAAGTAACCCTAATTCTATTTTTTAGGGTAATCCACAATAAGTTTTACACTCCGGGAAATGACGGAAAAATATTACGGAGAAAAACTTATAGATCACCATATAGAGAAGAAAGGAAAAAACTATATTAATTTCATGTCCTTCATCTATATTAATTAATTGATTCTAGGTTTCATACTCAGATTTTTGAGTAGAATCAAATAATGAATACTAGATGGCATTTTCGATCTATCTTGATCTAAGTATCGGCGGATATCACCACCAAAAAACAACGATTTTCTCCAAAAATCGGCGCGTGGATTCGCGTGGCCTTGTGGATTCAACGTGCTACCGCTCTCCGGGATTCGGAGCGAGGTATGTTGTGTGGTGGCCCAAGTTCAATGCAACCTTTTTCGATGAATCCATTATTTAGAAAACATGTATTGTTGTGTGTCTGGCCCAAGTGCATCAAAGGGATGCCACAGATGGACCTGTGTGATATTCATTGCTGTATGGCCTTCGGTGCATTTGCCGAAAGTGAAAAGGATTTAGGCCAAACAGAGGTTGGGAATGGATTCAGCATGGAAAAAACACTTGAAAAGGATATTTGCTGTTGAATCTGAGTCTGGATGCCCAAAAAAACGGACTCCCGGAAGTTTTGATGGATTTCGGTGCATGGGAGGGGCAGGGAACGCCGGCATGCACGTGGCGGCCTATCATTGGAGGTTCACGACGAATAGTCCACAGAGCTGCCGCGGTGGGGTGCACGAACCGGCCTAGGGACCCGTGGCGCGCTGATTGGCGGGCTCTTGAGGCGCGGTATAAGACATTGGCGCGGCGGGGCATGGACCGCGGGCGGGGACATGCGTGGCAGCCCCGGTTGCCGATGCACGCGGCGCGTTCCACGGAACCCGAATTAGGGTGCGTGGACCGGGTGCATGGTAACACGTGTCGAC
>JAQNDB010004523.1:0-23458 GCA_029204045.2 Tillandsia leiboldiana
GAAATTTTAGAAATCGAGCCTAAAAATCCGTTATCAAGATTAACCTAGCATATAATCAAAACTAAACAACCCAGAGTTCTTATTTCAAAAGAAATTTGATCAAAAACCATCCACAAACAAAATGATATCCAAGAATTCGTCGTTTGAGGAGGAAAAGAGAAAAACGGTGAAAAACCGAGATTTTGATCAATAAAACTTACTTGGAGTTGAAGAACTTGAGTTTGAAAGCTTCCAGGAAGGATGAAATCTAGAGAGAGGCTCTGGAAACTTTCGGAACAAAAATTGGAGTAAAGAAATCAAAAACCCTTTTGTTCTTATAATAAAACCTAGCGCGATCCGGATCAGTTCATAACTGCGATCCGGATCGGCTACCCGCAGTGAGAAACTGCGTTCGGGATCCGGATCGGCAGATCCAATCCGGATCGTCAGCCCGCAGAAAATTCCTGCGTTCGGGATCCGGATCATCTTGCCCGATCCGGATCGGCCCCAACTTTTTCTTTAGAAAATTTCAGAGAAATTCAGAAAAACCAGAAAAAGATTGTAAGCACAAAGGTGTATCAACTTTAAACAAAAATCATCGTTTCATACAACAAGAATTAGATTATGCCAAATCTATCAATAATATCCAAAAATGAAACGAAAATTTACAAGAATTAAATCCTTAAAGTTGAACACCTTCAATTACATCTAACTTGATCTATGAGTAATGCCTTTATCAAATCATCAATTCAGTAAAGAAAATGAAATACAAAGATCAATAGATGTTTGAAATCCCAATATAGTAGATAATATTTCTAGACAATCTGTTGAAGAGAGTGGCTCTTTGAGCATCTTTCTTTAAAAATCCCACCTTATACCAACCTTGAAATTTGACAGAGTCAAGTATTTCAACATGCATTTTACTTAATCAAAAATTTGAACAACCATGCTTGGTATACATGTGGTAGCTGCACACAATACTCGGACGACCGAGGTGGTAGCTCTTTCCTCCATGTGGTGGTAGTTTTCACACTCCTCATTGGGATGTAACTCTTTCCACATCTTTTGAGCATTTTACATTATCTTTGACTCCCCCTCAATTGGCTATCAATTATTTAAGATATAAAGTATTCAACCAAAAATTGATCTCGATTTCATACTCGACTAAACAGTCAAATAAGATAATGACTATATACCAAGAGATCATTGAGAGAGAGAAATTGACTTTGATCACTTTAGAAGATGATTAATTAACATAAATGATCATTGCAACAGTGAAATATTATGATGGCAAAAGCATAATAAATTTCTAAATGTGCGAAAAGATGCAATTAAAGTCAATTATGATCTATGCTCAATTAATGTCCTATGTACAAACATAGATAAAGAACAAAACAAAACAAATACAAAACCTATCCTAAGCAAAGATTTCAAAAAGAAGATTATTTCAAGGAAAGCATCCCAATTGCTTTTCGTAAATGAATAAAACGTTTTTGATCCAAAGGTTTGTTAAAATGTCAGCTAATTGATCCTCAGTTGAAATATATGAAAGTTGAAGAGTATTTGATTCAACTAGCTCTCTAAGAAAATGATATCTAAGTTCAATATGTTTTGTTCTAGAGTGCAACACAGGGTTTTTAGAAATGTTAATTGCACTTGTGTTGTCACAAAGAATTGTTACCGAAGATGCTGAAATGCGGAAGTCACTCAATACGCTTTTCATCCAAATGAGTTGAGTTGAGCAACTTCCAGCTGAAATGTATTCCGCTTCGGCAGTCGAGAGTGCTATGCAATTCTGCTTTTTACTGTGCCATGCAACAAGGCAATGGCCAAGATAGAAGCATGCACCACTCGTGCTTTTCCGATCATCCACTGATCCTGCCCAATCGGCATCTGAGTATCCAACAATATCCAAACTTGTTCCCATAGGATACCAAATTCCGAAATTAATTGATCCTTTGATATACCGGATGATCCGTTTCACCGCTTTCAGGTGAACCTCCTTTGGTGCTGATTGATATCTCGCGCAAATCCCAACACTAAAGGATATATCCGGGCGACTAGCCGTGAGGTAAAGTAGACTTCCAATCATACTTCTATACAGTTTCTCGTCTACATTCTCACTATGTGATTCACTTCCAAGTCCCTTGTGGCTAGTTCCCATTGGCGTTGGAAAATCTTTACAATTTTCTAGATCAAACTTTTTGACCAACTCCATTGCATACTTGGATTGACTCAAGTGAATACCTTCATCATTTTGTTTTAATTTGCAATCCAAGAAAATAAGACAGTTCGCCCATCATGGACATCTCAAATTCGCTTTCCATGGTCTCCGCGAATTTAGAAGCATCATTATCTTTTGTTGCACCAAATACAATGTCATCGACATAGATTTGTGCTACAATGAAATTATTTTGATAATGCTTCACAAAGAGAGTCCTGGTCAGCTCCCCCTCGAGTATAGCCCTTCTCCAAAAGGTGCTTTGTTAACCTTTCGTACCATGCTCGCGGTGCTTGTTTCAGACCGTAAAGAGCCTTTTTCAAACGAAAACATGGTTAGGTTGTTTATGATCTACAAAACCTTTAGGTTGAGCTACATAAACTTCCTCATTTAAAAACCCATTTAGAAATGCGCTCTTGACGTCCATTTGAAATAATTTGATTTTAAAATGACAAGCAATAGCAAACAATATACGAATGGACTCGAGTCTAGCTACAGGGGCGAAAGTTTCGTCAAAGTCTATACCTTCTACTTGAGAGTAGCCTTGAGCAACTAGTCGTGCCTTGTTCCTGATGATAGTACCATCTTCATCTTTCTTGTTCTTGAAGATCCATTTGGTACCTATCACATTATGTTGCTTTGGAGGCTTCGTTATTCCCAGACTTTGGTTTCGCTCAAATTGATGGAGCTCTTCCTGCATTGCTTTAATCCAGTAGTCATCCTGAAGAGCTTCATCTATTGTCTTTGGTTCGATTAAAGATACGTAGCAAGCAAATCCGCAAACCAACTGCCTTCGAGTTCTAACTCCTTCTTGTGGATCTCCAATGATGTTCGATTCCGGATGATCCTTGGAGATTCGTAGCGTTTGTTGAAACGGAGTACTCGGAGGTACACGAGATGATTCCTGCACATCAGATAAACTAGAAGAACCATTAGATGCATCATTAATATGGAAGTATTATTATGAGAAGATGCACTAGCAGGAGAATCATCATCTAGAGAGATATCGAGGGTAGAGTTTCAGATTCAAAATGAGAAGCTTCATCTACTTTAACATTTATAGATTCTACGATCGTCTTAGATTCAATGTTAAATACTCGATATGCTCTGCTATTCGTAGAATAACCCAAAAAGATCCCTTCTTCACTTCGAGAGTCGAACTTTCCAAGATTTTCACGGTCACGTAAGATGTACATCGACTCCCGAAGATACGAAAGTACTTGATATCCGGTTTTCTACTAAACCACAGCTCATATGGTGTATTCAAGGTTCCTGGGCGCAAATACACTCTGTTAATGACATAGACAGCGGTGTTCACAGCTTCAGCCCAAAAATGTAGCGGTAATTTCCGGCTATGAAGCATCACACGCGCCATCTCTTGAACAACCCTGTTTTTGCGCTCAACAACACCATTCTGCTGAGGTGTATAGGGTGCCGAGAATTCATGTTTAATGCCATTTGAAGTACAAAAGTCAATGAATTTTGAATTTATGAATTCTCCACCCCTATCACTTCTAACACGAATGATCTTTTCATTCTTTTCAATCATAATACGATGGCAAATCTCATGAAAAGAGTCAAACGTATCAGCTTTCTCTCTCAAAATGCTACCCAAGAAAACCGAGAGAAATCATCAACCAATAAAAAGATGTACCATTTACCTCCCAAAGATGGTTGACGGGTCGGCCCCATTAAGTCCATGTGCAAAAGTTCCAAGGGCCGTTTTGTACCAACGTGGTTCAAGTTCTTGTGTGCAGTCCTAGACTGTTTTCCCTTTTGGCAACCACCACACACAACGTTTTGTTTAAATAAAAGCTTTGGAATCCCCTTGACCACGTCCTTGTTTGAAATTCTAGTAAGTTCCTTAAAATTTAAGTGACCTAGCCTTTCATGCCAAAGAGTTTCATTATTCAAAGCGGCTAAGTTACAATTTTCAGAAAATTTATTAGGAACAACATAACAATTATTTTCAGATCTAACCCCTTTTAGAAAGAAAGCATGGTCCTTATCAGTTACAACGCATTCAACCGATGAAAAGTTAACTGAAAAACCATTGTCGCAAAGTTGACTTATGCTTATGAGGTTAGTCTTAAGGCCATCAACAAATAAGACATTTTTCAAAATCGGGCCATCTGGAATAGCTACCGTCCCTTTTCCAACAATTTTGGAAGATCGACCGTCTCCGAAAACAACGTGTCCTCCGGAGATTTTCTCAAGATTTTGAAAACTATTTTTGTCACCGGTCATGTGACGGGAACACCCGCTATCCAGATACCAAGACGAGCTATCATATGCATGCAAGGAAATATTGGAAACAAGACAAGGGAAAATTTCACCTTTGCGCACCCAAACCTTTTTGGAATGCGTCTGTAATGGTCGTGAAGTTTTGTGCCTAGGTGAAAGCGTCTTGTTAAAATGATTGTTGCTCCTTGATGAAGTCGTCTTGCGCGGTGAACTACCAAGTCTCTTTTCATTTGAAAAGTTTTGCTTTGATTTCCGGAGAGGAGCCTTTTTGGTAGTTGATGCAAGAGGTGCTTGAGATGAGCGTTCGACTCCCGTCTTGCAATATCTTCTTATGTGCCCTGAAACACCACAACGAAAGCATACCTTAGATCTTGACGATCCCAAAGAGGATGAAGTAGGTTTGTTGTCGTTGTTTGTCTTGAATTCCGGTGTCGGAGGAGGAGATACCGACTGAGGCACAAAAACTGTCTCACTCGAACTTGGACTGTTTCCAGTTTGAGTGTATCCGAGGCCGAACCTATTTGATTGACCAAGACCAAGAAGTCTATCCAACTTACTCCTTCCTGAAGAGAATCGCTGTAAGTCATTCTTGAGTTGGAAAATGGTCTTTGTCATTTCCAGGTTATCCTGTCGAGCCTCGTTGTAGAGCTTTGAAAAGTGATTCGCGTTATCCACCAGATTTGTATGTTCCTTTTCAAGTTGCTCATTGGACTCTTGAAAGGAAGCATTTTCTTTTATCAGGTTTTCCCTTTCCACTTCAAGAGCGTTTGAGAGAGAAGTCGCTCTTTTTGCTTCTTCTTCGAGATCATGCAATCTCCCTCTCAAACTCTTGTTTTGCTTAGCCACTTTCTTTGAGTCCCTCAAAAGTCTGTGGTAGGCTAGAGCAAACTCTTCACCTTCCGAATCATCCGATTCATTGTCCATTGCATTCTTTTCAACAGTGGAGTTGGACAATGATTCAGACGTACTTGCCATAAAGCACATGAATGGTGAAGATGTGGACGCGTGGAATGCCGTGGAGCTCTTTTCTTCATCACTTGAAGACGACTCATTTGACGTTGAGTTGTCATCCCAAGTGACGACTTGCATCGCCTTCTTCTTTGCTGGATACTTATTAGGACACTCCGTTGCAATGTGGCCGTAGCCTCGACATTTGAAGCATTGCAGTTGTCCTTCTGAACTTTTCTTATCCTTTGAGAAGTTCTCCTGCTTTCTTGACTTGTGACTTGGAGTACCCTTGCCTTTGTTCCACTTTCTGAAGGATGGAGATTTGCTTGAATTACCCCTTCGAAAGTTGCGGCGAAAATTCCTTGTCAAGAGAGCGAGCTGCTTCTCAAATTCCTCCATAGAAAGGTTCTCGTCATCGTCCGAGGAGGATGTATCCGCGTCTTCTTCCTTAGTTGTTTTCAACGCATAACCTGAAGACTTAGAAGTGGATGCTTTTCCAGAAGAATTGTTAGTATTAAAAGTCATTTCATAAGTTTGTAATGAACCAACTAATTCTTCTACACGTATTTCGTCCGGGTGTTTAATAGTTTCAATGGCAGTAACCTTTGGGCGAAATCGTTCAGGAAGAGTTCTTAAGATTTTTCTTACAATCTTAAATTCTGGAATCTTCTCTCCCAGATTAGCACATGAGTTTACGATGTCTTGCAATCGTGTATAGTAGTCCGTGAAAGATTCATTTTCTGCCATCAAAATAGAGTCAAACTTGCTCGTAAGCATTTGCAGTTTCTGAATCTTCACGAGGTTAGTTCCCTCATGTGTAACCTGGAGAACATCCCAGATTTCTTTCGCAGTCTCACATGCCGAGACGCGAGAGAATTCAGTTTGAGATAAGGCATTAAAAATAGCATTAATTCCCTTGCCATTGTAAGAGGATAACTCAAACTCTTCCTTGGTCCATTTCGACCTAGGTTTTAAGGTGTGAACATCAGAGATAAGTTCAGTTGGATTAGTCCATCCTGATTCAATTGAATGCCACACCCTTTCGTCGATGGAAGATAAAAAGGCTTTCATCCGTACTTTCCAGTACGCATAATTTGTTCCATCAAAGAAAGGGGGTCGATTGATGTTTCCACCTTCAACCATTGTTCACAACCCTATTCCCGCTCCGATACCACTTGTTGGGTCGTATATAATACGGATCTAAATAGGGGAAGAAACACCTAGAGGGGGGTGAATAGGTGTAAACGTATAAACACTCAAAAATCGTTGCGATAAAAAACCCAATGCGGAAATGAAAATAACTCGCAAGATTTTTACGTGGAAAACTCCATCACCGGAGTAAAAAAACCACGGGACCGATAACACGGCAGAAATCCACTAGAATTAAAACACGTACAAGGTGATTTACCGTACACACTTACGACTCAACCTTTTCCATACGCTCCTAGAGGATCTTCTCCGCTCGCTCCAGACGCTTCTCGAATCCACGATCTGCGCCCAACGCCGAATCCACGGCGTCCAACGTCGAATCCACGACGTCCGACCGAATCCACGGTCTTCACCCAATAGCACCCTTCGAATCCACGAACGTGCCTCGCTCCGAATCCACGAGAGCGAATGAACCTTGAATCCACAAGGACACGCGAATCCACGCGCCGATTTTGGGGTAATCGTTGTTTTTGGGTGGTGATGATCCGCCGAATACTTAGATCAAAGATAGATCGGAAATACCATCTAAGTATTCATTAGTTTGATTCAACTCAGGATGTGAGTATGAAAACCTAGAATCAAACTAATCAATATAGATGAAGAAACATAGAGTATTCTCTAATGATTTCCTTTCTTCTCTATATGTGGATCTATAGCCGTATATGATGATATATGAAAATGACGGCTATGTGGATTGACCCTAGAAAGAAAGACATAGGGTCTATTTATAGGTTAGAAACCCTAGGAAGGAGATAAGAATCAAAAACCTGCCATTTCTGGAATTTTACGGACGGCGATCCGGATCGTGATAACTGAGATCCGGATCGTCATAACGAAACAGCCAATTCCAGAAAAACGAAGGTTCGGGATCCGGATCATGTAACTACGATCCGGATCGTTCATACAGTTCACCAAACATCAACGTTCGGGATCCGGATTGCGAAGCAAGATCCGGATCGTTCAAGGTAGATGGTAAACTCAACGTTCGGGATCCGGATCAAGAGACTACGATCCGGATTGCGACGATGTATGAACAAACCACCTTCGGGATCCGGATCGAACAGCCTGATCCGGATCCTGAACATGTCCCAAGTCCAGTTTTTGATTTTTATGCAATGAAAGATTCTTCCAAGTGTTTCTACACTACAAGAAGTATTCGGATCACACAAATTCTTTAGTTAAACATACCTGATCCTTTTGAATTCTTCTTTCTTGAGATTGAGTTAAATGATTCAACTTTCTTCACCTTCAATCTTCAGGACTTGAAACTTTCACGAAACTACGCCAACTCAAATTCCGTAACAGGTTCGGTTTTATTTCCCGAGGTCGGTGCTCATTTCGGTTTTCCTTCTTGAGGTTAGTGCTCGGTCTGGGTTGCCGAGGCAGGTGCCCGGTTCAGGCGTTGCAGGGGGAGGGGACATCGTTGATCGCACGATGCAGAGGGCGGTTACGCTGGTTTTCTTACAGTTTGCTTTAGTTACAGTCTCCCTGCATTTCATCTTCTATACCTTGTGTCGCTGACTTCCCACTCTGTGACAGGTTCCTTTGGGAGTGAGAGCGAGGGCGACGGTGAGGCCGTGACAGGAGTACTTTTGGTCCTTCGAGGCCATAGGTTGTATGTATCCCTTTTCTGCTCATTTCATTACTTAGTAGTGGCTTACTATGTTGATTGCGATACCCTTGTGGGGTCGATGTGGATGTTGGACTATCCTTTTTATTACCTTTGTAGATGGTCGTTTTGCTTTTCCCGACTGGCCACTTCTAAACTACCAAAGAAAAGAAAAAGAAAATATTTCGAAAACTGGTTTAAAAATCTGGGTGTCGTGTGGGCGCCATTTTAAAACCCTGTGGATTTATGGATTGTGAAAACTGTTTTAAAAATCTGGGTGTCGTGTGGGCACCATTTTAAAACCATGTGGATTTATAGATTGCGAAAACCGTTTTGAAAAACCTGGGCGCCGTGTGGGCGCCGTTTTTAAAACTGTGGATTTATCCTTTCAAAATTGGTCGGCACTTTTAATACTTATAAGAAATGGCTGTATGTATCCGACTATTGAACTAGTGTGGTTAAAGCGATAGTTGTATAGTGGTTGTAGTCTGGACGCCGTGCATATACAGAGGAGACTCTGCCCGTTCGCAGAGTGAATTTGTATATGCGGCGGGTCTGGGCACGCACCGGGGGAGTTGGATTTCAAAAAAAAAAAGTATACGCAAAATCAAACCATGTTCAGTGGTCGTCTTCCGCTTAACGAAACTGTAGAGTCCTGGCGTTCCCTTGCCCTTGTATGCCTCCCTTTTATTTTGACGGGACTTAGGAAAACCTTTCACTATGTTTCTGCAATGGACTGGCCTGGACCGTGAGTATTTTTTCTGCGATTGAGCTCGAAAAATGAAGGACGGTAAAGCGAACGGATTCGGTTTCCGATTTACGGATCTCCCGGAATGGGGGTCAAAGCATTTGCTTTGAGTGGTGCATCGAAACCCGTGCTAAGTGGCTGGCACGCTTTTCGAGGTGATCGGACGGGATCCTGCGATGATCGGACCTTTCTTCTTTTTACGTTAGTGGATTATTTTATTTATTTGGTGGTACCTCGATCTACGGTTTCTGTTTTGGTTTCGTTTATTTCGCATTTCGTTTCGGGGGCCGGAGGGTGATCTAATAATTCCTTGTTTCCGGGCAGACCGTCGGGGCTCGCGGGTATTTTTAGTTAATAAAGCTCGCGAAACGGAGAACGGCGGCGCAATCGGTTTTGAATTCCGACGCCGGAATCTCCCGGAATAAATTCCGGAAGGTGGCTAGCGGTTCAGGTGGTCAACGCGGTTTTTCAGGCAGACCGGACCCTGGTTCGCACCCGATTTGTTACCCGCTTTTGACTTGAAATGGGTTCATTCCCAATCCGCATTCTAATCGCTCCCGCCACCCTAACCCGTCCCGCCTTTTTCCCTGTCGTGCAACTTCCCACAACTCCCCCCAACTCCCCGCAACTTCCCATAACTCCCCACAACTTCCCCCAACTCCCCGCAACTTCCCATAACTCCCCACAACTCCCCCCAACTCCCCGCAACTTCCCATAACTCCCCTCAACTCCCCACAACTCCCCTCAACTCCCCCCACAACTCCCCTGTGTACGAAACCCCAAGCGCAACGAGAACCCACTTCCCCAACCTTTCTGTTTCCCAACCGACCGAGTGGAGAAACAAGGCGGAGCGAGCGAGGAACGGGTGACCCCCTTTCCTCTTTCTCCCCCATCGGCGAAAACATGGTGAGCGGTTCGGGTCTCCCCGGTTATTTTCCAATGTGAGGTTTTCCTTTTGTTGTTTTCATGGGCAAATCAAGGTGTTGAACGGGAGGCCGCCGCCGCCGTCGTTGAACGGGAGGCCGCCGCCGCCGTTGTCATGCCCACGGGGTCGTCGCCGGAGTCGCACGGGAGCGAAAACGGGGTTGAAATCGCGAAACCGGAGCCGCGGGGAGCGAAATTAGGGTTCACTGTTCACCCTGTACGGCTGCCTCCTCACGCGGTCCACCGGACGGGCGTGCACCCGGCACACGCGTCCCGCAGCCCGAATGCGCGGACCCGGCGCACGGGCGCGTGCGCCAGCCCGGCCCGCAAGCGCGGTCCACGCAAGGGCGTGCACCCGGCCCTGCCGCCGCGACCGGGTATGCGTGAGCCCGGTGCGCGCTAAGCCGGTGCACCGGCCCGGCCCAATCCGCCTGGTGCATGCTCCCGGGGTGAGCCCGGTCTGCACCGCTGCCTCCTCTGCGTCGTGAACCCGGTCCACGCCTGGACCGTGCACCAGCTTTTAGTTTTTGAGCCCAGAAGCTCCGTTTGTGGCCCGTTTCGCCCCGTTTTTCAGTGTTTTTGACCACGACGATATTTTTAACATTATTACTTACTGTAGCTTTTTCGGGCACAGGGTGGGAGTGTTTTAGCGGGAGTTCCGTACACCTTCTTCTTCGCGTTTCAGGTGGGTACACCCTTAGAACCCCTTATTGCGGAATTTTGTCATGGTTATGTTTATCATGCTGTGGGTTTTTATTTTGAGACTTAGTGTCGGGCTTCCGACGGTTGCAACTACTTTCGATTATACGTTTAACTGTGCTAACGTGGATAGTCTCTATGGTCATCGCTATTGAGTTATACTTGGTATATTTGGTGATCTTTATGGTTCATTACTATCGGTTTTATCTGGTGTACTTGGTTACTATGCTCGAGGCTGCAGCACGCGCACCCGCGGTTTGGCCACCGCAAAGAGTGCGCTTTTCCGGAAAAGTGGTATATGACCCGTGTAAACCCACGAGGTGACGTAGTGGGGCCCCCGTAGTTGTGGGGTTTTGAGGCGCCAAGGTGCGAGCGGTGCGACCCGTCGACGTAGATGCTCGACGTGGTCAGGTGTTACAGGTGTTCGTGGCTCTTTGTGAGCGGTGCGACCCGTCGACGTAGATGCTCGACGAGGTCAGGTGTTACAGGTGTTACAGGTGTTACAGGGGTTACAGGTGTTACAGGTGTTCGTGGTTTATTTTCCCTCTTGGGAGGGTGGTCAGGTTTTGCAGGGGTTCACGTTTTATTTTTACGGTAGCTCCGGATAGTCTGGTTTGCCGCGGCAGGTGCCCGGTCCATGTTATGCAGGGGGAGGGGATACCGACGATTGCACGACGAGGAGGGCGGTTGCTCTGGTTTACTGCGGTTTGCTTTATTTATAGCCCTAGTTGCTTTCGTGCTTTATTTTCTGGTCACTGACTTCCCACTCTATGACAGGTTCTCGGGGGTGAGAGCTAGGGCGACGGTGAGGCCGTGGCAGGAGCACCTTTGGTCCTCCGTAGCCATAGTTGGTATTTACTTCTTATATTGCGTATTTCATTACTTGTTAGTAGCCGACTGTGCGGATCGCGATACCCTTGTGGGGTCGATGTGGATGTTGGGATGTCTTTTATTTGCCCTTGCGAGTAGTTGTTTTGCTTGTCCCGTGTGGCCGCTTTCAAATTACAAAAGAAAAAGGACTTCGAAAACCGTTTTCAAAAGTCTAGGGTCGGGTGGGCCCGTTTTCCAAACCCTGTGGATTTATGCCGTTTTCCAATCTGTTTTCAAAACCTAAGGCCGTGTGGGCCTGTTTTCAAAACGGTGAGTTTATACTTTCAACTTGACTGGCCACGGGTATTGTTTAGTCTTCATGCACCGTACTACTTCGAACTGTTGTGATTAAATGGAAAATGATTGCTTGTGTTTGACGGTTGTAATAGCCGCGACGCCGTGCATATACAGAGGAGACTCTGCCCGATTTTCGAGTGAATCTGTATATGCGGCGGGTCTGGGCACGCGCCGGGGAAGGAGGTTTTAAAGAAAAATTTTGTACGCACCGTACGCTTACTTTTGTGTACCATTTCCGCTAAAACAAAACCCCCGGGGCGTGACAGATTAAGATGGTATCAGAGAAAAACAACTTTAACCACAGTAGTCGCTGTCCAACATCCACAGGAGCACATTACCACTGGCTACTAACTAATGAAATGATCAGGGTTTAATTGCGTAGAGATGCGAGAGTGCGGGACTATTGAGTTTTTGTCACGCCCCGGGGGTTTTGTTTAGCGGAAACGATACCTCAAAGTACACGTAAAGTGCGTACATCTTTTTTTTTTTTTTGTTTGTTTAAAAACCTCCTTCCCCGGCGCGTGCCCAGACCCGCCACATATACAGATTTACTCAAAAATCGGGCAGAGTCTCCTCTGTATATGCACGGCGTCGCTGCTGTTACAATCGTCGAACATAAGCAATCATTTTCCCATTTAGTCACAACAGTTCGAGGTAGTATGGTGCATGAAGACTAAACAATACCCGTGGCCAGTCAAGTTGAAAGTATAAACTCACCGTTTTGAAAACAGGCCCACACGGCCTTAGGTTTTGAAAACAGATTGGAAAACGGCATAAATCCACAAGGTTTAGAAAACGGGCCCAACGGGAACAATAAAGGAAATAGTAGTGCATAACCAGCAAGAAAGTACTCAACATCCACACGACCCCACAAGGGTATCGAGAACCACACAATAACCTACAGTTCTGAATGAAATGCAGAGAAAGTAAATGATACAGCATACTAGGGCTCCCTCAGCCCGACTGCTACCACCTCGGCCTCACCGTCGCCTACCTCTACCCCCTGGAAGTACCTGTCACAGAGTGGGTAGTCAGCGACACTATCATAAGAAATAGTACTAAAACAGTAAAGTAATACCAAGTCACAAAAGTAAGACTAGCCGGAACAACCGCTCTACTCGTAGCGGTAACTCGCAACCACCTGTACCACCTGTAACACCTGCAACCCCGGTATCACCTGTAACACCTGACCGCATCGGGATCCAATCCCGGCGGTCGCACACCTGACCACATCGGGATCCAATCCCGGCAGTCGCACACCTGACCTCCTCGGGATCCAATCCCGACAGGTCGCACCGCTCGCACCTCGCTGCCTCAAACCCCACACCTACGGGGGCCCCCACTACGTCACCTCGTGGGGTAACACGGGTCGAAGACCGCCTTTCCGGAAAAGAGCACCCTTTGCGGTGGCCAGACCGCGGGTGCGCGTGTCGCAACTCGAGCATAAGTAACCAAGACACGGGGTAATATAGTACATCATAGAAACCGTCAGTGTTAGTACCGATTAACAATAAAAAGTCCCTTTCGGATTACCAACACAATACTCAGCCTCGACCGTAAACCCACCTTGTTGTTGCGCTCCTGACTGATGTTAGGTTCTCTCGCGTCTCAGGTGCCCGCCCGGACCTACACGAATCTGTCATATAGGAGTCAGCAACTTAAGACTTTGTCAGATTAACGACTAGAGCGCCCGGCGCCCCCTCACCATGCGCACAATTCGCACACGTACGCGCCTGGCCCCGCACGGCTGGGCGGCGTACTAACAGCGTGAGGCGCCGTCCGCATGCGGTGACGCCCGCACCCGCATGCGGAGTCGCCCGCAAGCGGCGGCCCGCATGCGGAGCCTCCCGCACCCGCATGCGGCGGCGCCCGCAAGTGGCGGCGCCCGCATGCGGCAGCCCGCATGCGGTGCCGCCCGCACCCTCATGCGGGCGGCGCCCGCATGCGGCAGCCCGCATGTGGAGGCGCCCGCAAGCGGCGGCGCCCGCATGCGGCAGCCCGCATGCGGAGGCGCCCGCAAGCGGCGGCGCCCGCATGCGGCAGCCCGCATGCGGTGCCGCCCGCAAGCGGCGGCGCCCGCATGCGGCAGCCCGCATGCGGTGCCGCCCGCAAGCGGCGGCGCCCGCATGCGGCAGCCCGCAAGCGGCGGCGCCCGCATGCGGTAGCCCGCATGCGGTGCCGCCCGCACCCTCATGCGGGCGGCGCCCGCAAGCGGCGGCGCCCGCATGCGGCAGCCCGCATGCGGAGGCGCCCGCAAGCGGCGGCGCCCGCATGCGGCAGCCCGCATGCGGAGGCGCCCGCAAGCGGCGGCGCCCGCATGCGGCAGCCCGCATGCGGTGCCGCCCGCAAGCGGCGGCGCCCGCCTGCGGCAGCCCGCAAGCGGCGGCGCCCGCATGTGGTAGCCCGCATGCGGTGCCGCCCGCACCCTCATGCAGGCTGCGCCCGCAAGCGGCGGCGCCCGCATGCGGCAGCCCGCATGCGGAGGCGTCCGCAGGCGGCGGCTCCCGCATGCGGCAGCCCGCAAGCGGCGGCGCCCGCATGCGGTAGCCCGCATGCGGTGCCGCCCGCACCCTCATGCGGGCGGCGCCCGCAAGTGGCGGCGCCCGCATGCGGGGCTGCGTGCCGGATTCCGGCGGTGCCCCACGCCCCTTCCTTTCCCCCCCCCCCCCTTCGTCCGCTCCAACCAAGAACGAAACAGGAAAGTAACACCCTAGCGTGCTCACCTCTGTTGTTGGAGGGAAGGGTGATCCGATCCTGCGAGTTCGGCTACAAGGTATGCGAGGACGTCTCCCTCTCCTTCCTTGGTATCGCCGCTTGGATCCTCTGCGCAATCGGTGAGGAAACAGAAAGGTTTAATTGGGAAACTGAAGGGTTGGGGAATTGGGGTTTCGTACGCAGGGGAATTGTGGGGAGTGGGGAATTGTGGGAAGTTGCGGGTAGTAGTAGGGAGTTGTGGGTAGTTATGGGGAGTGGCGGGTAGTTATGGGGATTGGCGGGTAGTTATGGGGAGTGGCGGTAGTTATGGGAAGTGGCGGTAGTTATGGGAAGTTGCACGACGGGGAAAAATAACGGGAACGGTTAAGTTGGCGGGAGCGGTTAAGTTGGGGAAATGGGACTGAACCCAAATCAAGTCAAATGCGGGTAATTAGTCGGGTGCGAACCAGGGTCCGGTCTACCTGAAAAACCGCGTTGACCACCTGAACCGTTAGCTACCGTCCGGAATTTATTCCGGGAGATTCCGGCGTCGGAAATCAAAACCGATTTCGCCGCCGTTCTCCGTTTCGCGAGCCCTATTAACTAAAAATACCCGCGGGCCCCGACGGTCTGTCCGGAAACAAGGAATTATTCGATCACCCTCCAGCCCCCGAAACGAAATGCGGAATTAACGAAACCAAAAGTAGACCCTTAAAATATTTTAAACCAGCGACTACTACAGTTTTGTTTTCCGGTTTAGCTCGGGTGTTGTGCGAGTATAGTCGGGCTGTTTTGGAGGTTGGGGTCGAGGCCGGCTGCCACCGGGGCCTTGATGGTTGCTATGAGTCAATGGGTTTGGCAACCGGCATAGGATACGATGGGTCTGCTGACGGTGTAATAACCGCGGCTTTATTTGCCTTTCTAGACCTTCTTTTAAAATTCTTGTAAATCCACTTTTCGACTAAGGGGTCCGGGGGTGAATTATTTTTCTTTATCTCTGGGCAGACTGTCGGGGCTCGCGGGTATTTTTAGACAATAAAGCTCGCGAAATGGATTTCGGCGGCGCGATCGGATCTGGATTCTGACCCCGGAATCTCCCAGAATAAATTCCGGAAGTTGGCAGCAGTTCAGGCGACTTACACGTTCTTCGAGGCGGACCGGACCCAGGTTCGCACCCAAACTCATTTCGCCGAGATTGATTTGTATTTTGGGACTTAGGGTTAAGTTCCCGTGTACGGAGGCGGCTAATATTAATACGTATGTGTTGGGTTTAGTTTTGGAGTTTTCCTACCGTTCCTCTCACCCAAACCCTCCTCTTCCCACCGATCGGCGCGAGGCACCGCGGCGGAGCAATCGAGGAACGGGAAGAACACCGCACACCTCCGGAACCGGGCACGCAAGAACGGGATAATCCTCGTCACTCCCTCCCTCTCCATCGGCGAGTCGGAGGCGCATTGGTTCGGTGAGTTTGTCTTTATGTTTCTTTTTAGCTAGGGTTTCTTCCGGATCGTCGCACGGGAAGGGGGGGAGGCGGCACACCCCGGCCGGCCGCACCACCGCCGTCGCGAGCGCCCTTACGCGCAGGGCTAGGGCACCGGGCGTGCGGGTCTGGCACCCGCGCGGGCCTGGGCGCCGCGCGGGGTCGCCCGTGCTTGCGGGTCTGGCACCCGCGCGGGCCTGGGCGCCGCACGGGGTCGCCCGTGCGTGCGGGCTGGGCGCCCGCGCGGAGCCTGGGCGCCGCGCGGGGTCGCCCATGCGTGCGGGTCTGGCACCCGCGCGGGCCTGGGCGCCGCGCGGGGTCGCCCGTGCGTGCGGGCTGGGCGCCCGCGCGGAGCCTGGGCGCCGCGCGGGGCCGCCCGTGCGTGCGGCCTGGGCACCCGTGCTGGACCTGGGCGCCGCCGCTGTCAGGGAGCCGTGCGGGCATCACACCGCATGGAGCCTGATACGCGTGCGGCCAGCGCGGCAGCACGCTCGCCGCCGCCTCGGGTTCCGACTCGGCCGCCGCCGCCGCCGTCGAACCCGGGAGCCCCGTTCCACGACGGGACCCGAATGTCTGTTCTTGACCCTTGTTTTATGTTGTTTAGTCACTGACTTCTCCCCGGTGGACTTTTGTAGTTTTGGGGAGCGCACCGGGACACACGGGGGATAGCGCTTTGTTCATCGCTCGTAGAGGTGGGTCTTTACTCCTAAGTCTCAACATTTAATTCTATCTTGGTGGACGGGGTCATCCTTAAGTGTACTTGGGTTAAACCTAGTAGGGAGGCATCATTTATTCGTTATGGCTTTACGGTACTCGTGATTAGATATACATATTGTTTCATGTCGCTCTCTTGCACGTATAGGAGTATGCTGTGAATATATATATACTGTTTCATTTAGTTATCATGCACGGATATGTATATGTTATTTCATACGTTTTTCATACATTGATATATTTATATGGTTCACGGTTACTATGCTCGGCTGCAGCACGCGCACCCGCGGTTTGGCCACCGCAAAGGGTGTGCTTTTCCGGAAAAGTGGTCCATGACCCGTGTATACCCACAGGACGGCGTGGGGCCTCTTTAGTTGTGGGGCATGTATGCGCCAAGGTGTGAGCGGTGCGACCCGTCGGTTTAGTTGTCCGACGTGGGAGCGGTGCGACCCATTCGGTTTAGTTGTCCGACTTGGGCGCGGTGCGATTTCGTCGGTTTAGTTGTCCGACGGGATCGGGTATTGCAGGTTTACAGGTGTTTGATTCTACTTTTCCCTTGCGGGGGGAGGGGTGCTTGCTCCGGATAGACTACGGTTGGATGTTTCTTTACCTGCTTTGTTATTATCATTTTTGTTTAGTCGCTGACTTCCCACTTTGCGACAGGGTCCTACAGGGGGGGGAGTTAGGCGACGGTGAGGCCACGGCTAGAGGTGTTGGGTCTCAGGAGACCGGAACAGTGTTTTACTCCTTACTTTCGCATTCCATTTAATATTTGTAGACTGTGGATGGTTCTCGATACCCTCGTGGGGTCGGTGTGGACGTTGGTACGGTGACATTGGATTGTCTATTTTTCTTTATATTTCTGTGGGCCGCTTTGGAAAATAAAATAGCAAATAAAAGAACGGATTGCGAAAACTATGATTTCAAAACCCAAGTGTCGTGTGGGCACTGTTTTCAAAAACCCTGAGTTTATGTTGCTTTCAAAAACGGTTTTCAAAATATGGGTGCCGGGTGGGCGCCGTTTCAACAACCGTGGGTTTTATCCTTTCAAACTAATCGGCCGTGAGTTAATTCAGTATATTGTGAATGGTTATGCGTTTGGATTGTTGTGATTGAATGTTTACTCGTTATTGGACATTGTACAAACCGCGACGCCGTGCATATACAGGGGAGACTCTGTCCGTTTGTAGAGTGATCCTGTATATGCGGCGGATCTGGGTACGCGCCGGGGAAGAAGGTTTTCAAAAAAAATACATACCCTTTTGTAATCCGTTTCCGCTAAAATAATCCCCCGGGGCGTGACAGATTAAGATGGTATCAGAGGCTTAGCTTTCAATCACAACAATTGGTGCTGACGTCCACAGGAATACCTCACTTAACTACAAAGGAATGGAATGGATAGATTATAGTAGAGTAGGACGCGAGTGATCGAGGGGGGGGAACGAGCTTGGGTCCTTTGCCCTCGATGGGGGGGGTTCGTTGCATGTTAGCAGAGTCTAGAGCTGACTGTTGTTTTTGTGTAGAGACATGGCCCGTACTAGATCATCGGCCGAGGATGCAGGGGCGGACGCGACAACGTCGGCGGCCGCAGAGAACCAGCGCCTGCAACAACAGCTGAGGGACATGGCGGGGCAGCTGGCGACTCTCACGGCTCACGTGCGTCAGTTGACGCAGCAGCAACCGGCCGCGACGGTGACGGTCGCCGCCGCCCCTCCACAGGGGCTAGGCGCGCCGGCGACGGGGGCCAGCGCGGGAGTGACCCCTACAGCGACTGCCGAAGCCGAGGTACCCCCACCCCAGACGACGATACCAGCGGCGGTAACCGCGACGGCAACTGCGGGACCGGCGCCGGGAAGCACCAACAGGGTGCCTCGGGGGAGACCGTGGTCGCCCCTTCCCCTCCTGTGGCTGCCGCCGCCACGGGGGAGGGGTCAGTTCCGCTGACTGAGCGGGACCGCGTGCGGGCCAACCTGGCCGACTTTAAGAAGTACGACCCACCCACGTTCGACGGGGAGACGACTGATCCTTGGGTCGTCGAGAAGTGGGTGGGATCAATGGAAAAGTTATTTGAGGACTTACTCATGGAGGACGACGAGCGAGTTCCCCTGGCAGTTCACTTCCTGGAGGGGAACGCCCGCTTATGGTGGAAGACGGTCCGCCCTGATCCCACAAAGGGCCACCGCCGTGCTCCCGTCATGGACAGCATTCAAACAGGAGCTGTTTGGAGCCTTTTTCACAAGCAGCGTTAAAAAGAAATTGGAGGATGACCTGAACCATATCCAGCAGGGGAGTAAAACGGTGATGGCCTATCAGCGCGAATTTGTACGACTGGCCAACTGCGTCCCTTTCGTGATAAGGGACGAGTCCCATAAGGCGCAGCTCTTCGTGGATGGATTACGGAGTGACATTTTCGAAGTGGTGCAAGCGGCCGACTTGCACACCTTCCAGAAGGTGGTCGACAGGGCCACGGTGGTAGAGCGTGGGTTCGCCGTTACCCGCGCCAGGAGAGGGGGCTCGGCGCACCATGAGGAAAAGAAGCGATCGCAACATTACTCCGGGGGAGACTCTTCTGGTGGAAACCGACCCCCAAAGCGGTGGAGGCCTCAGTCGGGATCTCGGAGCGCACCGGTAGGAGGGCCGAGGGCGGGAGACAGGCCTTGCGTTATTTGTGGGGGGGGACACCGAGCGGGAGATTGCCCCCAGAAGGGTGACCACTGTTTCCGATGCGGCAAATCGGGGCACTTCCGCCGCAACTGCCCCTTGGCCTGGGGATCTGCGTCCTCTGCAGCTTCCACGCCCATGCCACAAACGTCAGGACGGGGGAAGCTCCAATGGGGTCGACTTCTAGACCCCCTGTACCACGACGAGAGGAGGATAGGCACCACAACCTGGCGGGCGGGTTTTCTCGATGACCCGCCAAGAGACGGATCCGCCGGAGGGCGCCCTCGCAGGTATTACTTCTGTTTCAAGTACCCGCGCTAGAACTCTTTTTGATACCGGAGCAACACACTCTTTCATTTCTAGTGATTTCGTTTTTGTGCATGGTCCTTGGGGTGGTGCCCCTCCAAAATCGTTTGACGGTCCAAACGGCGGGGGGGGTGTTGGAGGCGGTCAGCTACGTGGCCGCCTGCCCGATCAATCTAGGGCGACTGGCTTGTTCGGGGGATTTGGTGGTAATCCCCCTGAAGGAGTATGACGTAGTGCTGGGCATGGATTGGCTCTCATTGAACCAAGTGCTCATCGATTGTGAGAAGCGGATGGTACAATTGCAAGAGCCGAGCTTTCCTGAGAATATGTACCTGGCGTGTAAGAGCATTTCCTTCCCAGCAATCATCTCATCGGCGAGGGCTAGAAGATTGGTGGAAGGCGGGTGCGTGGCCTACCTGGCCTCGGTGGACCTGGTGACACGACCCGAGGCGACACCGTCAGACATTGCGGTGGTGAGGGACTTCCCCCGATGTCTTCCCGACGGAACTGCCCGGGGTACCCCCTGAACGAGAGGTGGTTTTTCCTATCGAACTCGTACCGGGTACCCAACCAATCACAAAGGCGCCCTACCGAATGGCCTTCGCAGAGTTAAAGGAGCTTAAGGCGCAACTGGAGGACCTCTTGGACAAAGGATTTATCAGACCGAGTGTGTCACCCTGGGGGGCACCAGTGCTCTTTGTACGGAAGAAAGACGGAAGCCTGCGCCTCTGCATAGACTACAGGGGAATAAACAAGGTTACTGTGAAGAATAAGTACCCCCTGCCCAGATTGACGACCTCTTCGACAGCTGCGAGGAGCAACGGTGTTCTCAAAGATCGACCTGCAATCGGGCTACCACCAGCTCCGGGTTCGGAACGAAGATATCCCAAAGACCGCCTTCCGGACCCGGTACGGCCACTACGAGGTTCACGGTTATGCCGTTCGGGCTTACGAACGCCCCCGCCGTCTTCATGGACATGATGAACCGGATCTTCAGACCTTTCTTGGACCGGTTCGTAGTGGTCTTCATTGACGACATCCTGATCTATTCATCTACCGACGAGGAGCACGAGGACCACTTACGAACGATTCTCCAAACCCTCAGGGAACAGAGGCTGTTCGCGAAGCTCAAGAAGTGTGAATTCTGGCTACGAGAGGTGGGTTTTCCTAGGGCACGTGATCTCTGCAGAGGGAATCGCTGTGGACCCCAAGAAGGTGGAATCGGTGATCGACTGGCAACCACCGACGACAGTGACGGAGATCCGCAGCTTCTTGGGACTGGCGGGATATTATAGACGCTTCGTCGAGGGTTTCTCGAAGATTGCGGCCCCTTTAAACCGGTTGACCAAGAAAGGGGAAAGTTTTTGTGACGGCTAAGTGCCAAGAGAGCTTCGAAGAACTTAAAAGGAGGCTAACCAGGGCGCCTATTCTTGTACTACCCACGCCCGGAGAGGATTATGAAGTGTACTGCGACGCATCGAGAATCGGACTTGGGGGTGTTTTGATGCACCAGGGTGAAGGTAATAGCCTATGCATCCAGGCAGCTGAAGGATTACGAAAAGAACTACCCGATTCATGATTTGGAACTGGCTGCAGTGGGTCTTCGTTCTAAAGTTATGGAGACACTAACCTCTTTGGTGTCCACTGTAACGTCTTTTCAGACCACCAAAGTCTCAAGTACCTGTTCACCCAAAAGGAGCTAAATTTGCGGCAGAGGCGGTGGCTTGAATTGTTGAAGGATTACGATCTAACAATCCAATACCACCCCGGGAAGGCAAACGTGGTGGCGGACGCTTTAAGCAGGAAGGGGCAACCGGGGAGACGCCGGCACGCGCGATAACTGAGCAGAGCACCCTGATCGCGGAATTCTCGCGACTGAGGTGGGGTGTACCGCGGGCACTGTTGCTCGACTGACGGCGTTGGTGGTCAAGCCGACGCTTTTTGAGGAAAATCCGAGAAGGACAGCTGACGGACCCGCACTGTACAGCTCGTGCGAGACAAGATCCACCCGAACCAGAGAACGACTTTGCAGTGGGAAGTGCGGTGACTTTGCGGTTCCGTGGACGACTCTGTGTACCGGATTCGCCGGAATTAAAGGAGGAAGATCTGACAGAGGCACCCGCGCCCCTTATGCGGCGCATCCGTTGGGCACGAAGATGTACAGGACCTCAAGCAGACCTTCTGGTGCCCAAGTTAAGGGGGATGTGACCGACACGTAGCTCACTGCCTGGTATCCAGCAGATAAAGCAAGCATCAGCGGCCGTGCAGGAAAATTACCAGCCCTTACCGGTGCCGATGTGGAAAGTGGATCAGATCACTATGGACTTCGTCCCGGGTTCCCACGTACCAGCATGGTCACGACTCGATCTGGGTCATTGTGGACCGGCTACCAAGGCAGCTCATTTCCTACCCATCCACACAACCTGGACCAAGAGCAGTTGGCTCAAGTCTACCTCAGCGAGATCGTGAGACTGCACGAAGTGCCGGCACGATCACCTCGGATAGAGACACCCACGCTTTCGATCGAAGTTTTTGGCAAAGTCTACAGCAAGCCCTGGGGACCAAGCTACACTTCAGCACACTTTCCACTCAGACGGACGGACAGTCGGAGCGGAGTGAATTCAGACCCTCGAGGACCTGCTGCGCGCACTGATGTACTTGACTGGGAGTCGGTTGGGCGCGCTACCTACCCCTCGGAATTCGCCTACAACATAGCTACCAGGAACCACATCCGATGGCACCCTACGAACGCTTATATGGTGAGACGCGGCCGATCCCCGATCTGTTGGGACTGACTTAGGGGAAACGGAAAATTCCCGGGACCCCTACTTGCTGGAAGAGACTAGGAGAAGTTGCGCCTCATCAGGCTGCGTTTGCTGACCGCCCAAGAGCCGACAGAAGAGCTACGCAGACCGACTGCGCCGGCGATTTGGAATTTCAAGTGGGGGAAACGTGTTCTTGCGTGGTCTCGCCATCCAAAGGGATCAAGCGTTTCGGGCTGAAGGCAAGTTGAGCCGACACGGTTTGTGCGTGGGCCTTTTGAGATCTTGGAGCTGCATCAGTCCCAGTGGGCGTACCGCCTTGCCCTACCCCCTAACCCGCGACCGCGGGGTCACAACGTCTTCCACGTGTCGCATGCTCCGGAAATACCTATCCGAACCCGTCACAGCGGTTGGCCGTCCTCCACATTCGAGCTCAAGGAGATCTCATCTTCGAGGAAAAACCCCCGTGCGGTATCCTAGCAAAGGGAAGCAAAGCACGTACTGCGGAACCGAGTCATCCCCTCCGTGAAGGTGCTCTGGAGCAACCAGGAAGAACGAGAAGCAACATGGTGAGCTGGAATCTAAGATGAGGGAGTGCTACCCGCCCGTACCGCTTCACCCCACCGAGGACGGGTTTGAGTTCGAGGACGAAAACTCGTTTTAGGAGTGAGTGGTGTAATAACCGCGGCTTTATTGCGCTTTCTAGACCTTCTTTTTAAAATTCTTTTAAATCCACTTTTCGACTAGGGGTCCTTGGGTAATTATTTTTCTTTATCTCTGGGCCAAGACTGTCGGGGCCTCGCGGAGTATTTTTTAGACATAAAGCTCGCGAAATGGAAAACGCGGCGGGATCGAGTCTGGATTCTGACCCCGGAATCTCCAGAATAACATTGCCTGAAGTTGGCAGCAGTTCCAGGCGACTTGAGCAAGCAAACGTCTTCGAGGCGGACCGTACCCGAGGTCGCACCCAAACTCATTTCGCCGGATTGATTTGTAGTTTAGGACTTAGGGTTAGTTCCCGTGTACTAGGCGCTAATATGAATAACGTATGTGTTTTTTTTAGTTTTGGGGAGTTTCCTACCGTTCCTCTCAC
>JAQNDB010004524.1:0-23457 GCA_029204045.2 Tillandsia leiboldiana
CCACTTGAAAGAAATTGGATACAGATCTATTTACACAAGCATAATCAGGATTAGGAAGAGAACAGTAGGCTTTTAAACAAACCAAGTCTGGAAAATCAAAGTAGTGTTTCCAGTGAAAAATAGTTGTTCAAAGTACGGTATCCAGTAAAAATGAGAATTGCATAAGCTTTTACCTGGGTAGCAGTTGGAGAGGTCTTTCCTTTCCAAGTATCTCTTGCTCGCGAATCTGCTGTATAAGATTAGTTGAAAAAGGTATTTATCCTTGAAATCAGTACAATTTTCTGATTGTTCATTGTAGCTTCTATACAAAGCTTATGTCTTTTATGCCCTTTGATATTTGAATGTTGTTCTTGTCGCTGCATTCAAAAGGTTCGATAAAAGGATAACTAAATTTGCCGAAGAGAAGTTTCAAAGAAATGGCATTGAAGTGAAAACAGGATATAAAGTTATAAGGTTTCAGATAGTCTAATCACCATGCAAAATGCATCCACTGGGGAGGTTTCTGTGCCTTATGGAATGGCCGTCTGGTCTACTGGCATTGGGACTCGTCCATTTATCCTCAACTTCATGAAACAAATTGGTCAGGTAATAGACTTTGTCTTACGATTCCTTCTACGAATTAGATGTTTCTTTCTTTTTTCTGGAAATTGTATATAGAATGCGTGGTCTAAATGCTGTCTCTAATTTCATAGGGTACTCGACGCGTTTTGGCAACTGACGAATGGCTGAGAGTCCGTGAATGTGAGGCTGTCTATGCAATTGGTGATTGTGCTACGATAACTCAACGAAAAGTAATGGTATGAGCCTAGCATTCTCTCCTGACAAGTCTTAGTAAGAAGTTAACCAAATCCTATTGCTCTACTTAAGGCCTGTACACTTCCAGGAGGATATATCGGCGATTTTTAAGGTTGCGGACAAGGATAATTCTGGAACCTTGACTGTGAAGGAAATCCAAGATATATTAGAAGATATTTGCATAAGATATCCACAAGTGCAGCTCTATTTGAAAAGTAAGCAAATGAGGGACATTGCTGATTTGATAAAGGATGCTAAAGGTGATGTTCATAAGGAATCTATAGAATTAGACATAGAAGAGTTCAAAATGCTCTTGCTAATGTGGATTCACAAGTCAAAAATCTTCCTGCAACTGCTCAGGTAAATAGGACTACTACTATTATACATGTATTTTTTTTTATATTTTATGGTGCTTTTTGATTCTTCTATGATATTCGGGATAGGTTGCTGCACAACAAGGAAATTATCTTGCACGTTGTTTTAACAAAATGAAGTACAGCGAAGAGAATCCTGAAGGTCCACTCCGAATCAGGGAGTCGGGCGTCATCGCTCTCGCCCCTTCCGGTAATGCTCTTTATTTCATCTTTTCTCATTTAATCCTCAATATGTGTTAATCGGCCAATATTCGTTATTATAGCGACACTTTTCAATCTATACTATCTATTCTGTACGCATGATCTTACAATATTTGGAAATTCGACCTCTAGCAAATTTGGAAACAGTTTTGTCATTTTGATGTACAATTTTTTGATACTTCATTCTTGGTGAAACCTGCTATTTGAAATGGAACATGGAGAGGTATATTTATGGGAGAGGTATGTTTATTAACATCCTGTGTCACTAGCTGCATTTGTCACTCAATTTTCACTTTAGACCGTGCTGTGGTGCCTATATACTGAATCCCCTTTTTTCTGATTCCAACTCGTATTATAGAAAATGACAATTTTCCTCATATTAATAATAATGATTTATGACCTCTCCTGTTCACAGAATCGTACATAAGCCTTAGTTCTCTTTATACAGTTGAGCTAAACAATGGAGGCTGGTCCTTATTTTGAGCCTCCAAAATTCCAGCTTTGTTGAAAGCTGGAATTGGCTCAATCTGCAGTATACAATCACCAGGAGAGTGAACCGCGCTTAGCTCCTATACTCCGAGTTCTGTGCAATGACTTGCAACTATATTAGATCTATGAATAATATGGAAGGACCTTTACAAGTATATCCAATTCCTCTTATGCTTTGCTAGAGCACCGATAAGAACAGTGGGGCATATCTTGAAAATTGTATCATACTTTTATCAAAGTTAAGTTGGTGTTCTTTTATGTTCAACCTGGAAAATTTTACTTCATGATATAATTAATATGTGAATTCTTGTAGTTTCTGAATCAATGGATCACCAATTTGCAAGTATTTTTGTAGTTTTTGTACTCACATCTTTTTTGTGTTTATTATCCAAGATATAAGCACTTTGGTCAGTTTGCCCCATTGGGTGGAGAGCAAACGGCAGCACAGCTTCCAGGAGACTGGATCTCCATTGGCCACAGCAGTCAGTGGCTCTGGTATTCTGTGTATGCAAGGTATATCATTTCTCTTTTCTGCCTACTAATAATGCCTTCATTTTTTCGTTGATTTTGTGCTGCTTTGCACCCTTTGCCTTGGTTCTGCCTACCTAATATGTGCACATGTCAACTTCCTCCTTGTATTATCCTTGTTTAATAATTTTCAATTTTAGTTTCTCTCATCACCCTTGAGAGTTTCTTCTGTTTTTTTAAATGTCCAGCAAACAAGTAAGTTGGCGTACGAGGGCTTTGGTGGTATCTGATTGGATGCGTAGATTCATTTTTGGGAGGGATTCGAGTTGCATATAGTTGGGCACTCCGCAACTACCTGTTGTAAACGTAACTTCTGTCAAATTTTTGAGCTAGCCAAATTATGCAAGTTTGCGAATTTGTTTCACCACCATTTTTGATATAACTACTCTTTCTTTCTAATTTTTGTTGATTAATTGCTTGATGCTCAAGCAAACTTTGTCCATCCTTATATAGCTGTTATGCTGTTTTGTTGCAGAAAACCAATGAGGAATAAAAATCATAATTTGAATTGTGAAACTTTACTTGTTTCCTTACTATAATTAATCTAGAACATTCGGTGACAAACATGGCATTGGTGTCTGATCCCTTAGAATTTCAGCATTCGTGTTATTGTTCATTACATCAACAAACACCAACCCTGCTTCTAAGTGCTAAGTGGTGGTATTATCAACAATAATGCTTCTCTGCTTCTCAAGTTTATATTATTTTTCTGATAAGTTGCCTTATTTGTCTTGTTATGTTCCAATAACAATAGCGCACAATGTTCCACAAGATGGATTTTCTGTTCAATTTTACTGCCTTATTTATAAGAGAGCTTACTGGGTGCTCAAAGTGCACATTGTTGCTTCCAATTATCTGAGGAAATAAGAATGTCACATGAAGGTCTGAGATAGAGACGTTCAAGCGTTGTATTGGTAGTTCCACATGTCACATGAAGGTCTGAGAATTAAAATTTAAATAAGAATCAACAAAATTCCACTTGTATAACTATGTTGAGTGCTCGAGATTTATCTAGATGTAGTAATAAAAAATAACAAAATCAGATGTAACTTATGTGCAGCTATCCAATCTAGCCACAGAATGAAAAACTCAAGGCACTTGGATGACAGATTTGTCCCTCTGTTTTTTATTTTTCTGGAGTAGGTGGGGAGCTTCTACAGTTCTGTCTGTGCAAACCATCTAATTATATGCATGCGTGAACATTTTACCTATGAGTCTATGACACTTTGAATTGCTTCTATGCCTTCAGATGCTGCAATTTTTCAGAAATATCCTTATCTTTTTTAGGTGAGAGATTCATTCAATTGCCGAGGCAGTTGGTATAGATTTTGCAAGAGTATATGTATGTTGGAGAGCCTGTATAAAGATTAATGGATATAAATGAGGATAGATACACCTGCAGGGTATTGTACAACTATCTTTTTTTTTGTCTTTCAATAGTAATAATAACTATTCCCCAGGCAACTTGCTCAAAGTACAAGAAAGAATTGAGAATTTCCTCCATTTCACTTGTAGATTGGCTAGTTAGATGCCAAAATATTCCCATCTCCTGTCTTTTAATTTGTGCAAGGTATCAATGAAGTAATCTTTCCTATATTCTTCTAAGCTAAGGTAGTTGTACATCCTTTTCACCTAGTACACAGCTTCTTTCCCTCTTTGTTCTCATTTGTCATTACTTACATTAACCACCACCACCACCTTTCTTCACAATACAGTAACTTGCATGATGGCTGATCAATCTCTTCCTTTCCTACTAATTCATTCTAGAAATAAATCACAGTCAGGAAATGACCTGCTAAGAAGAACCATCAACAAAAATTGACCTTCATGCAACCTATCTTTTTCTTTCCATCAGCATGTGTAAATAATAGAATTATGCTGATAAATCAATTGCACAGCACAATTTTTTTCCTTTTACAATGGAATTTTTAGCTACTAGATACTGCAGTTGTTCTGTGCTTGACTATTTACTCTTATGTGTTGCTGGATGACTACACAGACATACCGAAGGGGTCTGCAGCACTCAGAGTGATGGTCCTGGTATCAAGAAATCTGGCTTTGTGGGCACCTTTCTTATAACTGGGACCAATGTTTCTCTTCTGTATGGGAGATGTAAGGCATATTCGTTTGAACCTCTGAACTTTTGATAAAACTAGTGGTTGTTCTTAATGAGGCTTATTCATTATGGCCTCGGCTCCCTCCAAAGCTTATACCCTCTTGTTTTGGAAGAGAGACCCAGGATTTTTTTATCCTTCTTTCAGTTTTGTTTGATATGTGAACCCTTTTTGCTTTTGTGTGGCTCCAACTTAGCAAGGGGGTGGGGGGGCGTGGGTTGCGGGGTGGGTAATTCCCCACCTTTGGTCCTCAGAGGTTACTGTTAGTGGTCCGTGACAGCAATAGTTCTCCCATCGCATTAATTAATTATGCTCTCACCTCTCACCTCTCACCTCTCACCATGCTTAGTTTTCTTTCTTGCATTTGTTAAAAAGGGCCTAAGAGAGGGATCAACTTACCTTTTTACATGCATAGGGCATGGTTTTCCACCCATAAAAAGTTTAGGCAGTCTTAACACTCTACCAAAGGGGCCTTTTGTATAAACAAGAAAATGGTCCTAATTAGCAAGTATGATTAATTTTGCCTGTCAGCATCACCACATCTATAGGAAACTAGAGGTTACAAATATACTCAACCTTTCTTTAACAGAAGGGACCTGCAATTGATTTTTTTGACTTGTTTGTTGAGTATAGATAGTATAGTGGGATGTATACCAGTGAATTCTGGTGCAAGCTGAAGAACCAACTTCATCATCCAGGTTTTTTTAGCTAAATGACAGTACTCTTCATGTGCATACTTCTGAAAGGAAGAACCATGCCCAACAAATCTTTTCTAGAATGCCTGGATCAGATTCTATATTCTATTTATTCCTATTTAGGTGTATTTCCAACCTCATTACGTTATAACCATATATCCAACTACATAAATTAGTTGGTATACCTTCCATGACATTTCTTCTCTTTTACTCACAAAGTACTTGAGACATTTTTAATGATCACGCACAATAAGCATCACTTCCACCAATGATCAACTCTTGATGTTCCCACTTCCCACCCACCCTATCATCATGGACATCCAGCCTCACCAGTATTCCCATCTGACCAAATTACCCTCCATTAATCTACCATCCAAAAGTTTAACTCAGTAAATTCACAAATACTAATGTCAGAATTCAGTTACCAACTCATGAGCTCAGTCTATCTTAAATAAATAAATAAATAAATAAAATAAGAACTCACGAGACCATTGGAAGATACAAAAGGCAGCAGATCATGCATGGATAGAAATAGAACTAATCAACAGTTGAGAAGACAACAGGTAAGTTCCTCTACCTAGTGAAAACTCCATCCCTTCTTTCTCAATCTATACTACATCTTTCTTCATGGAAGGAGAGCTAACTATTTCCCCATGAACTCAGAGATGAAAGAAGCAAAGGGAGAACGACTCGACGCATCAATTGAACATGAGACCAGCATCTGGGAGGTATCTCAATTCTTGAACTCCTTGATCTCCTCTACCTACTTCGTCCGATGCTTCCCTGGTAAATGGCGATTGATCCGAGACAAGCTCGAGCAGCTGGCCTCTGGCTTATGTGCAACTGCCGATGTCAACAATTTTTGCGGCAATTCTGTGCTCTCTCTATCTCTACAATCACTTGTTTCAACATTGAAGGACGTCCAAGTGCTTATTGATCGATGCAGCGATGAATCTTGTAGTGTTGGGAAGCTTCTTTTGGGGAGCAATCTCTATCTCATCAGCTCCAAGCTCGACCTCCACATCAATCACTTCACAGAAATATTTGGTTCTGGGGTTCTTATACATAGCCAAGCAATAGTCCCAGTAAGGCCTACTGCTGGTGCTACCCTAGATGATATGCGATTCTATCTGAAGGATGTCTTCTTGAGGCTAAGGGTCGGGGACTCAGATATAAAAGCTCAGACCTTGGTTACTCTTCATGAAGTTCTGTGCGAGGACGAGAAGTACATAAAAATTGTTGTGCTTGAAAAGGCTGATTTTGTTAGCCTTCTCATCAATTTTCTTGAATTTGGAGATATGATTATTCAAGAGGAGGCAGCTGGGGCTATTTCACTGGTTGCGGAATTCCGTTCATACAGAGGAGTTCTAGTTACAGGTGGTGTTATTGCCCCACTTCTTCGGGTTTTGGAGGTGGGAAGCAAAGTGGGGAAAGAAAGAGCAGCTCAAGCTTTGAGTAATTTGACTGAGAATTCAGACAATGCGTGGTCGGTCTCTGCCCATGGCGGTGTTACAGTACTGCTTAAAATTTGCAGTAACGTTGAGAGCAGCAGTGGTTTGATTTCTTCAGCTTGTGGTGTATTACGGAACCTTAGCAGAGTTGAGGAGATAAAGAGGTTCATGATAGAAGAGGGAATAGTTTCAATTCTCATAAAGCTCTTGGGACTGAAGGAAGAAGACCGTCAAATTCGAGCAATAAAATTCCTCTATGAAATGGCTTTGGAGGATGTTAGTTTCAAGCAAATGGTAATTAATGCAGGGGTAATTGAATCACTCATTCATTTGTTAGATCCTGATTCTCCTTACTCTTTAAAGTCAAGAGAGGTTGCTCTCCGCGCTATTGAACTCTTCTACTTATCTTCAACTACTTCAATGAATATTTTGATGGCCACTCCTTTCCTTGACTGGGTTCTTTTCTTTCTAAAAATGGTGAGATTTCAATCCAAGAGTCGGCAATAAAAGCCGTTTCTCATCTTTGTAACATCTCTGAGGAGTACAAGAAGTCAATGGGCAAAGCAGGGTTGATGCCAGAGCTAGTAAGGTCGCTTGAAGCAAAATCTCCTTTAGTCAGAGAAACCGCGGCGGAAGCACTCTGCAGTTTGATCTCAATTCAATCAAATCGTAAGACTTTCATTCAAGATGACCAGAGTGTCAACCGAGTCATGCGATTGCTTGATCCGAACGAGGAGAAATCAGCGACAACAAAGTGCTTTCTCTCTATATTAATGTCCTTAACCGACAGCAACAGTGGAAGGAGAAAGGTCATGGCTTCTGGGTATATTTGTCGTCTAGAAAAGTTAGCAGACTCTGGTATTATGGATGCCAAGAAAATCATCAAGAAGCTTTCTGGGAACAGATTTCGTAGTATCCTGCATGGAATCTGGAGCCTGTGAGTTCTATCCATAGCATAAATTTGTAGTGCATATCTTGAGCTTTTTTTCATTTGTCTGTCAATCCATCATTAGCTCCTTCTAAACTTGGCTTCTTTTTTCCCTCAAAAGATTTCTATCAGCTTTCAGTGAAATTTCTGCGCTTCTTCCTGCCAGTTTTGACAAGTCCTAAAGTACAGATCTGGATATGTTTGTATGTATGTATGTATCTTTAATAACGTTGTCCATGTAAAGCTAATTATGTGAGTGATATGTAGAAAGGGAAGCTAAGAAAACTAACAGGAATTTTTTTGCTTCTCTGGTTTAATAATCACCTCTTGTCTTTTATGATAAACAGTTATTTTCCATTTCCCCGCCAACTTGGGGACTGTCTAGCAAAATAGCAACTTTTGAGAATCTGCACACGTGCAAGCATGTATTTGGTTGGTTTGACAACCTTATGGTCTCAAATTATTCCAAGCAGCAGGGGCCACAGGGTTTCATTGCAGGTCTCGTTCAGAAACTTCCTAGAGGAATTAATGAAGCATCGGTTCTCTCTAGTGTTGTTTCAAAAGCTTATGGCTGCAGCCTTGCAGAAAGAGTCAATTGACTAAAGCAGCTATTACCCTCAGGCATTTGGAATTTTCTGGGATTCTGCGGTTCTCTGTTTATCTTCCTACTAGAGATTCTGTAGAGTAAAAATCATAGGGCGAGTATAGATTGGGTAAGTTGAGATGGAAATGTCAAAAATGCTCGCATGGTAAATTCTGCCTATATATTCGAGAATGCTTACATAGCAGATGCGCAGAATCGAGACAAAAATGACCCACGATTCTGAAACCATAGCTTGTCTCTTCCAGCAACAGCTTGTGGATGGCAGCTAATTACGTGCGAAAGCTTGCTGTCCTTTTTTTTTGTTCTCTGTTAATCAGTCAGTCCTCACAATGGACTCAACGGCTGCGATCATAATAAGATAGTAGCACCAGCTGCCTCTAATATGCTTTTTAGTTGATCAGTAATAATTTATCGGTGGCTATTTGGCCAGGCCCACTTCAAATGTGGATCTTGGGCTTCAGCCTAGCACGGCACAATAAAGGATTTGATTCGGCCCGGCCTATGTAGCCAGATCCATGGGGGCCTGCGTACGCCCGCTAAGAACCGAATCCTTGCCCGACCCGGATAGGCGGACCGGACCAAAAGCGGCCCGGCTCAGGTGGGTCGGGCTGGGGTAGTAGGCCTTGGGCCTCCACCATGGCCCAGTGGAGCCTCGCCTGCGGTGACCGCTACAACATGAATCATGATCGGTGCGCTCACTCGCCCCACGCCCTCTCTATTTTTCCATTTCATAGCGCGATTTTTAATTATACGTGGAGTATAGAAATGGGGTGACAAACCTTACGTTTACCGGCGGTGACCACACGGCATAATATATATATATATATATATATATATATGTTACTCTTTTTTTTTTCTTTTTTTTTTTCTTTTTTTGCGAAAAAGAGGGTGGTTAATTACTTGATTCGTTAATTTATTTTGCTCCGTTATAGAAGAAGCATTCAAAAATAAAGAAGCATTCAAAAATAATTTAATTTATTCGTACTTATAAAAGCATGCAATTTAATTGATGGAAAAAATTTTAAATCAAAAATATATATATACTGAAGGGGTTCAAGGTATAAATGTTAATAAATTTTAATTTTTTTAAAAAAATTAGTATACTCTTGGCTTCTCATTTTATTTTTGTAATGTGGTATCAATTTATTCTGTTAAATTAAATATTTATTAAATTCAATGATAATGTACATCAAGTGTCTCATTATATTTTCATCCATGTTACTCTAATTTTTCTTGTACTTTGGCTAGTTTTGTATTATGTATGGATGGTGCTGTAATGTGTGGACAATGTGTTACAACTTTAAAACTTTGGATGTAACTCTTTTTTTTTTTTTTTTTTTTTTTTTTTTTTCTTTCACAGTAGTAAATCACAGAACTATGTTGGTTATCCTAAATCCAATTCATTAAAAGAGATATCTACTCTTAAGTTTTAGCATTAGAACAGATACCGAAAGAGTAAAGAAGCAAGCATACCAAGTTGTGCTTAAACCAATCAACCAAAACAAAGAAGAGGCTGGTACTACTCTTCTTTGGCCTTCCCACAAGAAAAAATAAAAAAGAAAAACAAGATAAAAAATGTCACATGTAAGCTAAAGAAAGCTTACTATCTTTGCAGAACAGCATAATACTGATATACATTGCCGACTGCAAAACTGAATTCAATTTCAGAAAGCAAAAACTACCAGGAAAAAAAGGAGCTTTAACACTTGTATCATCACTACAAGAAAACAATATCTATGATTCTCAAGAGGTAGCAATGCAACACTCTTGTTAACACCAGTAGTAATTGAATTGGGATAGGATGGGAATTAAGAACACTAGAAATGAACCGAAATTACTCTTCCTCTTCAAAGTTCAGCTCTGGAAAGGATGAAACACCTTCATCCCCCTCCGCCGCCGCACCAAAATACGGTTTCCTTCCAACCAATTCGGCAACCCTTTTCGCACACCCCGAATCACGAGGGCTTTCGATCGCGCAATGCAATGTCTTGATTCTCGGGAGCATCTCAGCAACCTTCATAACCGATGAAGGAGACCGTCCACCACCGGATGTCGAGTGCATCTCATTGGCCTGCAGCATATCATCTAAAATCGCCCCCTCCGTCGCTTGAGACTCAAATTGGCTCGTATTAGCCTCCGGCAATGACCACTTGCGCCGCTTGCTCTCCGGCTCGCCTCCCCCAACCCTCGACGGGGCGAGGCTGTACCGACTGGCCACGACTCTAAATTTGCTACATTTTGATGGTCCTGGTCCTTTATCAGCAGCAGCAGCAGCTGTATTCAGCTTGTCGCCATGGAAAAGAGCTTTTGGTTTAATCGCCGACAGCGAATCACCATCTCTTTTAACCGGCTTCTTCTTCGCTGCCCCAGCAGTTGCTATCCCATTTCTCAGCTCAGAGGCTTTAGCAGCTGATTGCTTCCGAGACTTGGGACTGGCGCTCGAGCTCCGTTGCTTGTCTCCCTTCAGTGACTTGTCTTTGGCTTGCCGGAGCTTGTTCTTCTGCTGCAGAGTTTGGACGCTGCTGCCGGTGGTTATCTCCATACTGACGACGCCTCTTGGCCGAACCCCAATCTGCTTCTTCGGTCCGGCGGACTTGGCAATCCCTCTCCTCATCTCTTCTTCAATGCCTTGGAGCATCTTAAAGACCGACGATTTCCTTTGACGCTGCGGCGCCGATTGCGGAGGAGGAGTGGCTTCCGGCTTCCGCAGCGGCTTCCCCAGTGGCTTCGGGTGGATCTCCAGCGGGCCAAGGCTGAGTCCTCTGCGGCGTGATCTTGCAGTCGCTGGGGATTCTTCTTCGATCATTCTGGAGCCCGGAGCGCCTTTCTGCATCGAGCACTGCTTCCGGCTCAGCAGTGCTGCCGGGCATGGGCTCCCTAATATTTCCAGCGGCCCAAGACTTACCCCTCTTTGGCGGATCCTGTCCGGTGCCGGAGATTCCGCCGCGCTCTGTTTCGTCGGGTCCATGAACTTGGCCGGCACGATCCGCCCGCGCTTCTCAGCGTGGGAGTCCCTCTCCCCCTTCTTGATCCGGAGTTCTTGGAGCCTCGCGGAGAGCCTCTCCACTTCCTTCTCGATCTTCTCGATCTCATCCTCGACGTTCGGGTCGGCCTGCTCCTTGAAGGCTACTCGAGGCGCCCTCTTCGCGGCGACGGTGGGAGCGGGAGATTTCTTACGGGGGGCGGGGCCGCGGTTCTCCTTCATCGGATCGAGATCGAGATCGAGATCGAGATCGAGCCGATCGGGCCGGTTGGCGGAGAGGGGTTGGAGAGGAAGAGGAGGAGGCGCCCGGAGAAGAAGCTTTGCGGCGGAGGCGGAGACATCGGAGCAACCCCCCCTGGACCCGGTGGCGTCGTCGAAAGCGGCGTTGTTCCATACCTGGAGGTTCTCGGACTTGGCCGCATCTGGATACTGGAGAAGACTCATCTTCTGCAGTTGCGACCAGAATAAGGGATCGCCGGGGAAGAGAGAGAGAGAGAGAGAGGGAGAGAGAGATGGGCACCACCAACTCCAACAGCTGCTCGGCCGAGGCCGGAGGAGGAGCAAGTAATGGGCGGAGGATGTAAGAGGGAGAGGGGATTTTGGAGAGGCTTGCTTCCTTTGGGATTCCTTCTTGGAAAAGGGAATTTGACGGGGGATCTGATCATATGAGGGAAAGGGGAGAACAGGTGGGGAGGGTGTTTTGTTCTCTGCGTTTTTGACCGTTGGAGTGAAATGGAGAAATAAATAAATAAAAAAAGTAGACGTTGGAGGTGGGCAAACACTGGCGCCTTGATGTGGATTCTGAACGGCCCGGGGAAGGACGCTCCAATGAGATTAGATTTAATGGTTTACTAAATAATAAAAATAAATAGGGGTACTAATAATGTAGAATTATTTATTGATTTCTTCCTTTGATTAATTCTGGTTTATCCGAGCGTGACTAGCCAATTAAAGTCCTTAGAAACAGAAGGTAAATAAATACTCTTAATTTGATAAAATTTGATTATCAAATGGTAAAATATAGTATCAGTTCTTAAGAGTTTATCAACTATCCACCTCTTTATGTAATGGCAATAACAAATAGTGGTTTAATTTTTTCTCAAAAAATAAAATAAAAATAGTGGTTTAATCAACTAGGCCATCCCAAGTCCCAAACATCCATGTTGTTAATTTTCTTCTAATTACTTGCTTTCACTGGTTGATATTTTCAGATATTCTGGGTATGCAGGTGTAATGTTATGATAGCAACTATAAGATAGTTTCACAGCACTTAACTAATCAAACGTCTTTTGGACAAGGAACACTGAAACATGCATGTTTGCACTACTGCTATGACAAAGCAATAAGCACTGTAATTTGTTAACTCCTCAGAGATATTTTATTTGCATGATCAATAGGTAGAGATTTCTCGGAAAATTGCAAGTGGAAGCGACATGTTTTCTGTTCCTAAAGATTGTGGGAGTTGGGTTCACGGCTTTAATAACCGTAGGCAGTAAAAATTGTCAGATTCATCATTTTCAAATTCGAGCCTCCCAGCCATTTGATAAAGATGGCTGTCAAAATCCTAAAGAACAGTCTACGATAGAAATATGAAAACAGGCCCATCTTCAAGCCTGAACAACTACTTTCTTTCTATATCAGCAAACTTAAAAATTTCAATACATTTGTCGTTTTGAACTTGCACAAAAACAAATTTGCAAAGAAACAGAATTTTCCAACTAATTAAAAATCTTTAGGCAAATATACAAACATGCAGGAATTTGCAGCCCAAGGAGCCAGTAAAAATAGATTTATTGGTCTATATGGTGGACTTGATCTATAAACTGGACTTGGGCTCAGTCATCTCATTATCGCCACCTGGAACATCCGTCACAAACCTGGACCAGTACCAATGCTTCTTCCAGATCCGGTCCATCTCCTCAATGGGGATGTTCTTCGTCTCGGGGAGGAACACGGTGACGTAGACGGTCATGATTGTCTCGCACGCAGCGAAGAAGAAGAAGAGGCCGAACTTGAATCGGCAAAGCATAGGGAGGAAGGCCTGCGCTACGATGAAGGTGAAGAGCATGGTTGACCGACACTGTGATGCTCTGTGCCGCCGAGCGGACCTCTAGTGGAAGATCTCGCTGGGGACGAGCCACCCGAGAGGGCCCCACGACCAGTCGAATGCGGACACAAACAAGCAGATGCAAACCACCACACCAATCGCATATGGCTTGGATACGGTGCCCACGCCATCTGACCCAAATTTTATTCCGATCAGTATTCCAACTAGGACCTGAAATAATGAACCAAGAGAGTCCCGTTAATTAAACAGTTTATCATTGTGATATGTTTATATAAGTGTGTTTGGATAAATAAACATCTTATTTAATACACCTCATTGTTTATTTAAGGGCGTGCTATAACTGATCTGCACAAGAAATCGAAAAAAAAATAAAAAATTCTATGACTATAATATATACAACATCTAGACCAAGTTTCTTTTTTCTAATATGATATTTTTTTTTTGTACACAGAATTATATCATGGAAAAATATGATTATGAGGACAATGAACTAAATCGGGCTTCTAGATTGCAATACGAAAAAAAATCGTTATACTGCATAGTTATTAGTGTCACAGGATAACTTTTTCCGACATCCAAACTTCATCACAAGTGTGCGTTAGACCTTCACATAAGCATCAATAGATATGCATGGGACAAAAATTATAAGACCTCCTCCAATATTGGTTTGTGTGCTTAACATTCTGTCCCCACGGTCAAGTGAATTGCTCTTACTCATTTGTTTTTAAAACAAGAAAATTAATTAAATGGTCGAATTGAAAGTATTAGTAAGAATGAAGGGTATCCAACTCAATTTATCAAAGCATCTCCTCAGAGAACTTTTGTCCCGTGTAGACGTACCTGGAAGAAGATCATCTGTAAGCCACCCTCAATCAGCAGGGGACGGCGGCCGAGCTTGTCAACCGCAAAGATGAGATCAGGCAAGATACAACTTTGAAAAAGCCAATGATGACGGCCGACATGAGGGAGGCCTCAGAGCCAAAGCCGATGGTCTTGAAGAGCACGGGGGCGTAGAAGTTGATGACATTGATTCCTGTAAGCTGCTGAAAGGCCGGAATGAGTAGGGACATGACGAGCTGGGGGCGGTATGACCTCTGCCTGAGGGTAGACCACGGGTGCTTGACAGCTTTCGAGGCCTCGCTGGCGGCCACAAGGTCTTCGAACTCTGACTGCACATCTTCGGTGCCACGAATGCGGCAGAGCATGGACTTGGCCTTGTCAGTGTGGCCGCGCTCGATGAGGGAGTTTGGGGTGTCAGGGAGTAGAAGCGACCCCAAGGTGATTATAATGGCAGGGACTGCGGCCAGACCCAGGCTGACGCGCCACCCCCACCCTCCTTTGATCTTGGCTGTCCCGTAGTTTATGAGATTGGCGATGAGGATGCCATTGTGATCATCTTGCTGGAAGCCGATGTTCAGCATGCCGCGGAACCTCGCCGGAGCCATTTCCGACAGGTATAGTGGGACCGACTGTGTTGGTGCAAAGAAGAGAATACGTTTTAATTTGGAAAAGTTGAATCACATTCATCCACATTAGACTGAAAACTTTCAAATAAAACAGCAGTCAGAAAGAAAAAACTATACCGCCAAAACAATCTCTAACTAATAAACCAGATTACCACCAAGCATCATCAAGTTTATCCTTATTATTACAAGGAGAAAATTACAAGTACAAAAAGAAAAAAAAAAAAAAAGGAGAGAGATTAATTACCTGGTTGGCAAAACCAATGCCGATACCGAGAAAGATTCTTCCAATGATGAGCATGGCGACGTCTTTAGCTGCCCCATTGATGATGGCCCCGGCCAAAAAGAAGAGGCCTCCGCCAAACATGGACGACTTGCGGCCGAGCAGCCTCGTGACGGTCGATGCAAAGAAGGACGCGAGCAGAGCCGCCAGATACAGCGACGACGTGAAGGTCGTCAGCAGCTGGCTGTTGAACTTGCAGTAACTGGTTAGTCGACTTCCGCAACTTCTCCTTATGATACACATCGGGGAAAAATTTTTTTAAGAATGAATCCATGGACGTCACTCCCCCTAAAGAGAAACAAAAGATTAATAAACGCAGAGCTTCACCCAATTACTCACTGACAAAACTAAGCAATTCTTAAGACATGCATAGTTCGACTGTTCGAGGACAATGCAGAGTATACGAGCTGCTTACCGGAGATGCCGATGTCGTATCCGAAGATGAGGCCGCCGGAGGAGGCGATGAGGCAGGCAAGGAAGACGAAGAGCGTCATCTTGCCCGGATATTCCTTGCCGCCATCCGGCATGCTAAACCCACCCGCCATTATTTCCTGCTACCTAGAATTGGCGCTGGATGATTAGTAGAGGTAGAACCTTTAATTTAATTTATTATGGGATATTTTGCTCTTTATCAGAAGGGGATCGATCGATCAGCGAGAGGGAAAATTGACACAGAAAGAGAGTGAGTTGCGAGAGTTACGGCGGGAAGTGGGGTTGGTTAGTTACCTAGTTATGTATTCGAGAATGAGATATATAATAATAATATATAATAAAAAGAGAGAGATTACGGAAGGTAGGTTTTGGTGTTGGAGATATTAATTAGGGAGAGTCCAAGTAAAGACAAGTGGGGTGCGGATGGCGAAAGAGGAGCGGGCTCCCGCGCTGCTGGACTGGCGTGTCACGTCGCCTTCAATTTAATGAGTCCGGTTCAAAAGAAGACTTAAATAAGTGGGCATTTGGCCTAATGTGTGAAAAATAATTTTAAATTTTAAAATATATTTTGGTTAAATAGATCGGTTGATTATTTAGTTTTAAAATTTTAATCCTAATTTTTTAAATTTTTTTTTTTTTATTTTCGAGGTTTAAAATTAGAAACAGCTCAAAATTATTTTTAAAAATTTCTTTCTAATTTAAATTTAAATTTAGATTTAAAATTTTAAATTTTTGTACAAATTTAAAATCTTAAAAATTTTAAAATTTTAAATTTGAATTCAAAATTTAAATTATTTTAATATAAAATTTAATAAAAAAATTATTATTTATAAAAAAACAAAATTGATTTTGCAAACAGTTTTACAAAATTACTTTAAAAAAAATAACTTTTCATCTAATAAACTTTCTTGACCGAAAAGAAAAGAGATAGAAGGAAATAACAAAAAAAAAAAAAAAAAACAAAAAAAAGGCAAAAGCTTTTTGCATTTAAAATTTGGTATTTAGCAATGTGAAGTTTATCAGGATATCGAAGGTAGATGACGAAAACAGAGGGAAATTGACAAACCTGAATTAATCAATTCTGCAAATTCTGCAATCTGTATGACTGTGACGCAACGATCCTTTTTTCACATCAGAAAGTTTCGCATCTTGAGTTTTCCTAACAGAACCTGGAAAATAAAAAACTTAACCATGATGAGCCAAGTAAAAAAGGACCTACTTTATACGTTAAGAAGAAAATTTGATTAGTTGAGACTTGGCTCGGCTCTGATCATTTTGCTCCATCTTAACAAATTGCCTACTTTGGTCATTTACAAGAAGATCCTTAGTTCAGACCAAACTGGCACAACACAAATGGGATTGACAAAGAATACTTGGTATCACCCAAGCATCTGGAAAGTAAAAAGATTCAACTCCATAATATAGCAGATTAATAGCTGTACTGTTTTCTTCGCATTGGAGTGTTTCCTGGTAATCAAGATATGACTCTATATATCAGAATATACTGGATTAACTTCAACTGTTCTCACGAATTATCGCCATTCAAAAAACACAAGTCATAATTTTCAGTTAATGCTCATAAAAAAAGGATTTTGAACTGAGTAATGCCCAAAAAATCATGAGGTGGTTTTAAAGCATGCACATACTCTGTACTTGGTGAACTCAAAATTGCTAATTAGTGTAACTGCACAGATGAAGGGAATGACCTGCTAACTTAGATTGCGCACTGTGGCTACAGAAAAAGAAAAAAAATAATAAAAAATCTGTATGTAATGAGAATGAAATGGGCACTGAGCTGCCTACATTTCTATCAGAGAAGTTCAATAGACTCAAAAGTGGCATTTATCCTAACCCCGCAACCAACCTTCACCACTTGAGGTATAACATTCACTTTGAAGGAAGTTAAATCAGCCATCTTCTCCTCGAAAGGCAAGTAGACTTGTGGGTTCGAATATTTTAAGATTGATTTCTTACTTGTGTGTCAGGAACATCCATCCACCAATGAAGATATAACAATTTAGATAACTTTGTAGAAAATTTTGGAAACAGTTGGTGAGCATAGCATCACTCGTATGAAGGTGCGTCAACTTAAACTCTGTATGTGAAAAAAGATTTTTCTTTTTTTTTAAAAAAAAAAACACACACACACCACACACACACACACACACAAAAGTTGTTACTTTTCTACTTTGGGGTCCTATTAAACCCACATGGCCACAGTTTCTATTTATTTATTTATTTTTGGCCCTTTCACCTTTGGTTCCACATATGTACACGGGACACAGAGAAAGCGAGTCTTTTTTGTTTTTACCACGCACATACAAAAAGCAAAAAAAAAAAAAAAGTGTCTTAGCGAGGAGAGATCATTGCTCAAATCCCCCTGTTTCTTCTTAAAACCAAAAGGAAAACAAAAATGCTGCAGAGCCAAAAACGGAAAGGAAGAATCCATCTGTTCTTCTCTATTTCCCTTCCAGAAGAATCGTTGAATTAAGTAGCAATTTACTTACCTCAAAAGAAAAAGTGGCAATTTAATAAGAAAAAGAGGGGAAAAAAGAGGACGAACTCAGAAGCAGCACTACAGACCATGGTAGTGAGTAAATCCCTAACTCTAGCAAAATCAAAAATAGTCCTCAGAAAATCCGCAAAGAGACATTAAAGGTTCGTTTCAATAGAATAGAAGAGAAATTTTGGGTAGCGGAGGAGGAGGAGGAGGAGGAGGAGGAGATCACGAACCAGTGGTGTTTCGCCCAGCGGATTGGATGAAGAGGAGAGCGATCTGTTCTCGCCTGGCGCAACTGAGAGAGAGAGAGAGAGAGGAGGGAGGGGATGAGGGAGAGGGAGGGAGATAATAGGGAGGGATTGCGCGTATGAAATCGACTCACGGGTCGCAACCTGCGTGACCTTGTTGTGACTACAATCATTTAGCATTTGCCTCTTTCCTAATTAGTAGTAGCAGTAATGCTGCAGCATTGAAGACCCCCGAACACTGAATTAGATTTACAGGTCGCTGGACCCAAACAAGAAAAAAAAACAAACAAAAGAAAACAATGCTACCCATCTTCTACAAGTTACATATTATTGTTAAAATAAAATTAGAATGTGCCAGATTACTTATGCTGAAATTAGAAATGTGCACCGATATATAGAGGGCGAAAACTTACGGGATTCTATTTTCATATACGTTTCAGTTTACATAGTATAAACCGTCCGCAGAGAGCTGTAAGCCATGTTTGATAGGTCGGTTATAAAAGAAAAGCAAAAAATAAAAATAAAAATCCTTGCAGTATTGCACTATCCAACAGATTTACATCATGTACTGCAGTTATTTTAGCTGATAAATTAAACCTTTAAATTTCCTTCGAGAACATAAACAAGGGTACTGGTTAAACAGGACAAAACTGAATACTGATTCAACGAGAATATCTTATATAAAAATCGATCGCGCATGCAAATGAATATATATTCAATGGTTTAGAGCAGTATACTCCGAAACATGGATTCAGCAAAGAACCACGCAACACAAAGCTCTCGATTCATAAAACTAATTTTTTTTTATATATATATATTTTCGGTGCTTCTATTGAATTCAATGGAGCCCTTTTATTGACAAGTGCGCTTTTCACACATCACATATTTTCCCAAAACCAGTCAAAAATAGAACCTTAGCCAGCATGGTTTTGGTGTGACAACATAAATCATAAGGAGGAGAGGTTCCAATGATTCAACAACATTTCTATGTTTATTGAAATATGCAAAATCCATTATTATCTACATGAACACCCGTGTAAATCAAGTGAAACAAATCTCAACAGCTCATGAAAATAAAATATTCTGATTATTGTTACCAAACCCGAACCTTAAAGAAACAACCTGACCAGCCCTAAAATAAAGATGGAAGGGTGGCAAATATTCGTTTTTCTTCTTTTCCTTTTCCACCGTTTTGCATATGACTACCCGTCTTACTCAGCACACAAAGGCTACAAAGTTTACAACAAAAGTAGACTGCCACTCTACATTGAATCAACAACCCCTTCAACCTGCTGCCTGGCAAGATATCTTTCCCTTCGTTCTTTTCTGAGAATGAATAGAGGTGAAAGGGAAAAGCATATTAGATCGGTGAGGTTAAATGTGAAAAGGAGTATAAATAAGTGTCTAAAGAAGTATCGAGTTTACCCATTCATCAATTACAAGACCTTCGCCAACAATTCTAGAACCAGCGTCTTCTGGAGGTTTCTTGCGTGACTCTAGGGCTGCATCCGCCTCAGCAAGTTGGCGCTTTAGTTTATCCATTTGCTTCAATGGCACAATCACAGCATACGGTTAGTGTTGTATTTTTTAACAGCCTAGCCACGCTGATTTCATAGGCTAAGTAATATAGTAGAGTTTTAAGGCCGTGTAAGCTGCCAGGAAAGGATCTTCATAAGTCTTACAATGAGATCCATACCAAATCTATTTTATTATTGAATTATTTTGGAATAGAAAATGCTTAATTCGATTGGATACTGTAACTGAAAAAGCAAAAATAAAAAATGCGGAAGAATCCTGCTAATGCAGAATATTCTTATATGAAGTGTAAAATTCCAAGTAGTACAATTAGAAACATGTTATTGTTCACAAAATTATATAAATGATAACCTTAGCATATAGGTTTCTAAGATAAAATCCAAGATAACTAAACTTTCTACTATGCAAGTTACAAACAGAAAATAAAGTTCTAAAGAGCGTTTGAAAGATCAAGAAGGATACGAAAATGTATTTATCCCAACAGATGTATATCTGGATATGTATGTCATAGGATTTTATGTTTTCACTGAACCAAATTGAAGCTCCGTTACATGCCAATTTTGTTAATCAGACGGACTTGTACTAGCCAACAGATAATCGAGATCAAATATGGCCATTGAAAAAGAAATAATCATGAGTAATTATGACTTACAGGACTGGGACGATCCACATCCAAGAATACAACTCGCAGAATTTGCTCAACAGCAATTTGATCTTTCTGCTCATCAAACTGTAATAGAGATACATAATCGGCACGAATCAACATAAGAGTTTGCATGAAATGCCAAAGCAAATGGGTTATAGTACTGCTGAAATGATTTTATACAAGGCAGGAACTGCTATTCATAAATAAAAGGCCGAATTCCAAAACACAATATAGGCACATTCACACTATGCATCGAAGTGTATCCATATCATCTATACACCAATCAAAGCTTCAAACATTTCAAATAAATTCCCGACGAGAAAAGGATCAAAATGTAGCATATCCTAACTACAAATAATATTTCTGTTTTTGGCACAGCAGGTTAAAGTCAGCATATAAGTTAAGAGTAACAATGTCATGTGTATGTACATGGAAAATAACCTGTTAAGCTATATCAATTCAGAATTAACCAATCCTATAAACTAATTGATTGCCTATAGGTGATATGCCACTAACATGCAAAAACAAATAGCTAAAAGAACCAGTATCTTACAGATTACAACGAACCATAACTTCAAAGAGTTTTAATCAGCAACAAAAACAGGGCTCACCAACTCTGGTACGTACTCCATGGTCCTTTCACTTTCAGGCTAATAATCTTAAACTTAACCTTACACTTCTGATCCATTGGCTTCATTGTTTTCCGGATGCTCCACAAATTTGAAAACTGGCATTAAAAGGAACAAGCGAGTCAAGATTTATTGTCCAAAAGACTACAGATCAAATAATATTCTAAATCCTCTTTCCATAGATTCTCAAAAAATAAACAATGACAAAATAGTATACCAGTTGCAACAACACTCTCGCCAGAGAGAGTATACCACCAGGAGGACGCATAAAACAGCTCTTTGGTGCAGTTGTTTGGAACTAAAAATTGCACCATCAACCATAATTTCAGTAAGGCTTATAGGTTAAAGGAGAAATAACAACAATAAAGTAATCAGCTATCAGAAATAGCTAGTAAATTCCCAGAAAACAAGCATAAAGTCAAAGCAGCTTGTTGTAATATGAACTTGATTGCGGGCAACCAAGAAATTTACTAAATTACTCAGCAACATCGGCGACCACACTGCCAAAGTCTTCAACTTCCAGAAATCAATGAACACGTAAGAGTTATAAAATAGTATTTAGATAGTTACCTTAAATGCAACATAGGACTTGCTAGTATTCTTTATCCTGACAGCACTTCTAACCTGCTTGCCAGCTTCATCTTCACCATGAAATTAAAAGAAAAGGAAGTAAATAAGATCGAGAACTAACACCAGGTTAATCTTGAAAAACGATTAAAAGCAAAATAAACACAAGGTGAAACTCACAAATAAAATTAATAAGAAAGCAACCATTGCAACTATATGCAAGATGTTGCTTATAACAGCAACCAAGAAAATGAACAGAAATCAACATAAACCCAAGGCAACCCAATACTTCTCTAACTCTGAAACTTCTGCTGTTGCAGACGATTAATACTCATGAAATAATAAAATTCAAATGACCATATCTCCTTCTCCTTCTTATAAAAACAGCATAACAAAACATGGCACTCATCAAGTTAGCAGTAGGTTCATCAGATTAGCCACTAAATGATTGCCACTTCTAATACACTTGCAGAACTACAAGCATTTCGATCATTTGTAGAAAGCATTGACAAAAATAGACAGAACCAAAAAAAAAAAAAAAAAAATTAAGTGGTAGGAAAATTAAGATTTTGGTTAGGGCTGGCCCCAGATTAGCTATCTAAATCAGTAAATAAATACCACCTACTGTGCGAAGTTGCATGCAGCTCCTGTTCATAGGTGAAGTGATACAAAATTGCAAATTTAGTAAGGGACTTAGCAAAAGAAGAGAACTTATCAAGAAGCTCAAAAGGAACTGGTTCTCCTTTAACCAAAAATCCAAATCAAACTAGTTTCTATTACAATGGAAATAAGTATCATAAATAGGAGCAGATTCACATCAACTTCTAAATTCATGGTCATAATAACTAACTTTTTCAGCAACGTACCTCGTTAATTTACTAAGAAAGACATCAAAAAGAGAGCCCAGCAACACAAATTAATAAAACATAACGGATCCCGAAGTTCCAAATTCAGAAATATCAATCATCCGTAAGGACGAATCATCGAAGAAAGAGGGAATCCCTCCTCAAAGAAACTAAAACCACGCCCCAAATTAACTAGGAGCTTCAGTTAAGTAAAAAGGTGGCATAATTCAACACATCCAGATCATCAGACCACCAAATCGAAAAATTGAAGATCCCAAAAAAAGCCCCTTTTCCAGGTTTACATAAAGGAAAACCCAATTGAGATGATGAGAAGGAACCCACACACCCACAAATTGAAACCCCAATTGAGAAGATGATGAGGAACCCAGCACACCCCTAATTGAAAGAGGGATAGAAGAAAAGAAGAAGAAGAAGAGGAATCGAGCCCTTACATGGGAATAGAGCTTGGCGGGGGGATCGAGCCGTAGGCGACGCCTCGCGGGGATCAGCGACCGCGCCACCGACACCACCGAGCTCCCCCCACCGGAGCGGCGCGCCTCCGCGTCGGCGACGACGCCACCGCCGCCACCGCCGCCCTCCGCCGGCCCCGGCTTGGTGCGTCAAGCTCGCCGACGACGCGTTCGACGACGACGAGGAGCCCCCGCCTCCCCGCCTCCCCCCCCCTCCTCCTCCTCCTCCTCCTCTCCTCCTCCTCCCCCGCCGCTGCTTCCCCAGAAGGGCATCCGACACAGCCCCCACCCCTTCCCCTCCTCCTCAACCGCCATCCACAAAAGCGATTTCCCCCCTCACGTCCGTGCCCCTCGAGTCGGGGCGGCACCGCACGGCGACTGCTAAGTAGCAACCTCTGCGGATGTGGGTGGAAGAAGTGGAAGAAGTGGAAGAAGCGGATCTCGAAGAATCTGATTAAACTAGATTTGAGAGGCCGGGTTCAAGTCCGCGTAATAGGCCTTTTTCAGCTTCTTCCTTGCCCTCTCTCTCTTTCTCTCTCCCCCCCCCCCTGCTACTTTCCCGGCCATTCCACTACTTTCCTCCCTTTGAGATAATATCGAATCAATTA
>JAQNDB010004525.1:0-23441 GCA_029204045.2 Tillandsia leiboldiana
GGGCCAACACTAATGTCCAATTGGGGCACAATTACCCAACACGCCACATAGGCCTCCGGGAGCTGTAGATGACCAGTAATCTCGACGTGGGGATCCAGTCCTCACATCCTCCTCCCCCACTAAGAAAGTTTCGTCCTCGACTAGCTCAAATCCCCCAAGGTCCCACATAACACGGGTAGGTATCCATCAATACGCCTCCAGCTCCCGAAAATCGCTCACTCCACTCCCCGATTACTTCCCAACAACAACAACACAAGTACGCATGGCCCGACATGCGATTTTCTCATCTCTCGAGCCAGAAATCGCAAACGGCGTCCCTCGTACTCCAACAATCACAGATCTCGAAGGGGCAAGTCAATCACGGGCGAGGGATCCAAAAGCAAAAAATCCTGAGCTGAGACGTGAAACAACACAGAGGCCCCATCAAGAGCCTGGGAAACAAGAATACCATCCGCGAAACACGCACCAAACCACCTCCGTGCTTCTACTCAACCAGACCACACCGAAGTATATCCCCAGCCCTTCATCCCATGAGGAAAAAGGATCCAATAAGCTGGGGTCTTCACTCGGTTACTTCCGATCCAAAATCACCCGAGTGGCCTACTCAACACGATGCTACCCTCAAAAGGGATCCTCAAGAGACACAATCTCAGCCACGGTTGGACATCAACAAGCCAACATAACTCCAACAGACCACGGGTTCGAAAGGATGCCCTGACGGGGACCAAACGTCAGTGAACGGAGGAAAACTGCTCGACAGGCGATCAAAATGCGGAGGCTCAAACTCGCGGTCAAAAATCCCAAATCAGCAACGACAATCCGCGAAAATACCACACAAGATGCTGAGTATCACAACTGATAGCCAAGCAGAGCCTGGCCTACGCCCAGGTCTAACAATCCAAGCTGGAAATAAAGGACTGTACTGAAAGGCTCAACTGTGGAACCAAGCTGCCTGCAACACAGCGGTTCACCTGCCCCACACTCATAGGTTGGACTAATGAAGTGGGACCAAAGATCACCCACGGTAAACTCTACCGCCACAATGGGAGGCATCACCTAAAACACACAGTTCCATCTCCCAACACAGGAACACTAGCATTGGCGCTAATACAGTCACATAAACATTGGCCTGCTCTCTTGGCCACGCCACGTCTAGAAGCTCCTCCCCAGAATGAAGTGGTCTCAGTCAAACTTGGAATAACATCCACTTGGTCGGGTTCCACCGCCGTCCCCTACGGCTCGTGCAAAAAAAACGACCCAAGAAGGGTATGCTTCAGTCAGCTACATCTTGTACCTCAATAACTTGGCATACCGCTTCATCCACACGGGCATGGTAGCACATCCACAAAGCGCTCCTCATACTCCAAGTCACTCTGGGAGTAAATCAAAATATCTCGGAAAACCACCAACTCCAGTCCGTCCAAGTACAAATGGGACCTACTATCCTCAGATCTTGAAGTCCACAGGGCATTCGTATCCATTGGCTCACTAACCACTCATAATGCCCCCACCCCGCGTCCAAAACGCCACCTAGGCGAAGTCCTCAGCTGTCTAACACCAAGTGGGTACTCGCATCATACACCACCTGCCGGAGTACAACTCCATCATAAGGTCCTATACCATAGAAGGAACCTCACATTCGTGTAGCAACGGATGTGGCATCACCACCGTATACCAACGGCGTGGCACTAGGTCAAACAGACCCCCTCGATCCATCGGACCCTACAACAGTGCCAAGGCTCTCTCTCAGCTCTACCGGCGATATCCAATGAGGTGTCGTCCAGGGTGGCGCGGTTCCTCGAACCACGTCAAACGCAATCTCTATCTCCCTAACCGGCGGCATTACCAACGACTAAGGTGAAATCACAACCCGGGATCTCATGGGAAACAGAGATATCCATGAGTCCCGGTGCCGCAGTAAGCACCTCTCACTCTCCCGCTTTAAAACCAGAGTGCTCCTAACAACCTCAACGAGCAAGCCTCCAATTGCCCGCCTTTGCCGAAGATCAAAAGTCCTCTTGCCCTGCCAGTCGAACATCCTGTGCATAGTGCCCAACATCTCTAGCATAAGGTCAAAACACCTATTGCTATAATTTCCAATAATTCTGCCGGTAACATCGCGGTCTCGACCGCACTGGACATGATCCAAAAGCCTCCTATCACACGTGCACAACAACAACAGGGAACCTGTACCTCTAGTGCTACGTGGTAACAAATCTGCCTCTAACCCATGTAAGAGTGGAACATGCTCTAACTCCGACTACCGTGGTGAAATCCCACCTGCGACACTCAATCCACTACCGTGGCGCCCTCACACCGGGCGGCACAGATTCATCCGCTCAAAGCAAGTGGTTGTCGCTCAATCTGCCTGAAAATCAGGGCTATCACTAGGAAGCACGACCTCTGTCTCTGATCACATTGAGGCGACGAACAAGATCCTCCGCAGATAACAAATCCACGCCATCGCTGCGCCACTCAAATAAAATACCGACGTCGCCTTCGGGGTCCACCCGACCTCTGACATCTCGGGAATTCATCATCCACGAAAAGAAAATTAGTCATGCCCCTGCCGGCCAATCTGTCCTCCATCATCCGGCGCCAAGCGCCAAAATCCTGAACTCACCTCTGGCGGCAGATCTCTGCCCAAAGGAACTGCAATGCCACGCTCCATACAAAATGCCTGCTCCAACGAGGTGTCTAAATCTACAATGGAGGGACTGAATAACAGAAAGGTGTCCTGGCGCAATCCACTCCCAGTCTCATATATCCTATGCGCCTCGTCCCTCGAATCTGGAGCGCGCAGTTCAACAACTGCATACACTCACAAGCACAGGGAGGCTCTCAATTAATCACTCCATCACCACCAGCCGCGACTCTGCCTCCAAAGGCTCCAAACTCAATCTTACGAGTCGGGGTGGTTTATCTGCCAAATATGGCTCAATAGGTCGATCATGTCCCACAGCTCACCAGCTGTCAACCATCCACCCTGCCTCGGTGCCTCGACACTAAACATTGGCACAGAGGGGCTACTCAGTGCTCCGACAACTGTGTCACCAAGACCAGCTGCTCCCACAGCCGCTGATAAGCCTCTGACAATCCTGTCATCTGGGTCCGGGGTTCTCTGACCTCAATCCAGGTATCCGGCCCAAAACCAACTGCTCAAGCTCAACCGCTATGACAGGATGCACACGGGTCAAAACCCAGCGTCGGGGAGACACCGCTCGCCACGACGAAACAACAAAACAGCACACAACAACACTCGACCCAATCCAGCGAAAGTCTAAAGCATGTCACCCGTTCCACAGCATTATGTTGTCTGCAGCCAACATAATCACTTAGGAGAATAAACATGCCAATCACTCCTCCCGTCCCTCGGGAGAGGCATAAAACTCAATCAGGACTCTCACAAAAATCACGACTCTCACAAAGTCAACCAAGGGTCAAACCAAAAGCCTAGGGTTTCTAAGTCCACCATGACCTACAACCTAGGCTCTGATACCACTCTAATCTGTCACGCCCCGGGGTCGAAACTGCGACCCGGGCCCGCCAAACAGATCCGCCACCTATGCCAACCCGCATAGGCGAAGCGTCCTACCTGCAAGAAAAGTACTATAACTAAACAGATATCAGAGCTATAAATGAAAATCTGCTGTAACTAAAATCAATCACTGTACAACTGGAAATGAAACAACACCGTCTGCCTCCCAAATAATAATAATACAATATCCTCAAGTACAAGCTCTAAACCCAACCGGGAGGTAACCCCAATATATACAACAGTGTACAGTCTCTCAATACAAAATAACCTCACTACAATAGTCTCTCAAAAGAGGAAAAAGAAACAACTAAACTACAGATGATCTCCTCTGAAGGGTACCGCTACTCTCCAACGATGGGTAGGGATCTAGCTCGCGACTCCCTCGCCTCGATCAACAACCGCAGAGTCGGCAACACCCGCAAGACTCTGCAAAACAAAGGAGAGGAGAGAAAGAGGGGGGAAAACCCCCAAAGGGTGTGAGAACTACTCCAAAAAGGGAGTTCTCAGTGGGTACCACCGCCAGACCCGACGGTCTGCCCACCAAGTCCTCAAGAGACAAAAACTAACCCAAGTCATAAGACTGAAATGAGTAAGTTGGAGACTATCAACAGCTACCCTGCCCCTAACTAAAGGCTAAAAGGGGGAGAACCAAACAGTGGTATGCAACCACTAGCACATGAAGTGCACCATCGACCCAATCAAGCTGACTGCCACACCTGGACCAGTCAAACCTGCGCCCACCTACAACCACCTCCCGCTGACGGGCAGGAATTACGTAGGGTGTCCAAACGGACTAACTCGCTATCGAGTCGAGGATCATGCAGGCTATGGTCAAAATCCACGCTCTCTCTCAGAACGGATAGAATCATGATGCTCAACCTCTCACACAGCGGTCAAAGTACTCGCAACAACACGGGACCACCGTCAACCAGACGGCTCTCAACAATACAAGCACTGATCTAAACTCAACTACCAGTCTGCACTCGGCCCCCAGGCACGAGTGTAACAATAAAAGTATTTGACCGAAATAAACTCAATCGAATGAACCGGTATAAAACCCGGTACTGCCTGCTCTGTCACCAATCTCTCGAACTCAGTATATCCACTGTCCAAATGACCGGAACCCAACACGGTCTGACCGGCACCCGACACGGTCTGACCGGAACCCAACACGGTCTGACCGGAACCCAACACGGTCTGAAGCCTACTCCGGAGCGGCACTCGAGGGGAGCTACCCACACGAGTAAAGCATCTCTGTCATCAACATCATCAGTATCACGAAACAGTAGGACTTGATCATTAATCTGATCAAAGTGGGAATACTCAACCACCAAGGAAAGACCCGACCTCAATCGGATGCAACTGAACGATAAGTGGGAAACTCCATCCACTAGAGAAAACCGACACCCAAATCTGGTGCATAGAGAAACATCCGGTTAACCGCCTAATATCCGCGGTTGCCGCAAAGCCCCACAACTAAATCAACCTGCCCAGACACGATGTCCCGACTACACTACCCAGACCCCCTGCTCGAACCCGAGCAACACTGACCACCTGACTAACAAGAAGGAGAAAGGAAAAGCATGGTTTCTCCTAAGTCAAGTTCCAATAAGTAGTGCAGCAGTAAAAGATGGCCTAACTACATGACCATACAAGCATGCAAATGTCCTCAAGGAAATAAAAGGGGGTAAAGCATAATAATAGTTCCATTAGGAATAAACAACATGCCGGAATCCCAAAACTAGACCTGTCCACAACTCAGGGTTCATTAATAGAATGATCATAATAACTCCTCAGAGTACAAATCCGCACATAGCTACGAAATCCTGTCCCAAAGCATAATCCCACCACAAGAAAGGCTATGTGCTAACATGGCATGTTACATAATCTCATAGGGTAACATTATCCTAGGTAAGCTTACACTAGTCATCACATAGATGCCCAAGTCATGCAAGTCCTCAGTATACCTCATAAATACTATTCTTGCAATCATTTATACCAATATCATTAACAAGCTTACCTACTTACCAACATAACCCATGTACCCTACACATGCATGCATCAGTCATAGAGGGGTGACATCCCCACAAGTGGACTTATATTTGCCACAGCATAAACATTGCCTTAAACAATTACTGATAACAAGCTTACCCACCTGAAGTGCTTAAACCAAGGCAAACCTGAAGTCGGTGAAGTGGGTAGACGCCCCGGGTCCAAAATCTGCCAACATAACACCATCTGTACAAGTCGCGCAAGCCTCGGCTTCAAACAGCTGAAAACACCCCTGAGTACAACAATAAGGCTTAACATTACACTTTTATTCCAAAATTAACCAAACATACACAATCTGAAAATCAGTCCCAAAGCCGTGCCTATTTCACCTGCTGCAAGTGCCCAGAAAAATCCAATAAAAATACCACAGCAATCCTCGTGTCAATACCTTCGAAACGAGTACCTGCACGTCCAATTCCGAGCTTCCTACACTGAGAAACAATTCCGACAAGGGAACCACCTCGAATTAAACTACTCTCAAAAACTGTAGCAATAACTACTGTTCACAGATATTCTTCACCTTCGAGAAATATTCAAAAAATTCCAAGAAAATTTGGGCATATTCCTCGTGATGTGTAGATGCAAATCGCCTCTTGAATCGCCCCAATCCGATGCCTGTGCGCAAAGATATCACCAAAACACTGCGCCGCTGTCCCAGAACTCCGCCCAGAAAATGAGGTTACAAGATGATCCGAAAGACCCATGAAAAGCTCGGAATGGGAAAGACCAGTAAACATGGGAAACATAGCCCTACCTGTCTTGAAGCCAACGGCGCAAGAATCACAGAAAAAGGTGCTCGGGGTAAGCCGGGGGAGTCCTCGCACCAAAACGCGACGAAGAAGACCACAAACGAACGAGCGTCGCGCCGCGCCGTAAAAATGGTAACCTCGGGATGCGTGCCGCTGAAAAATCTGGAACTCTGCAGATGGATCCGTCCCAGGGAGATGAAGAAAACTCGTGAAGGTGGCACTGTGAAAGGAGGAACAGGGAGAAAGTTCTCTTCAGTTGAACTCGGCCCTTTTATACATTGCAGGAAACAAATCACTTAATACCCATTTAGTCCCAACTTCCGGGCGCTGGGGGTTTTCGGGCGCGCACTGTAGCAGCCCGAAATCCCCGCGCGCGAACACTGTAGCCGCCCGAATCCATCCTGGGCCTCCACGTCGCCCGCCAAACAGGCGACAGCCGATCCCGCCGCACGCGTCGCGCCGCGTGGCCACCCGCGGACGATGACACGTGGCACGCACCCGGTCAGCGCCCGCCTGCCGCGCCCACGTGCCCGCCTGACGCCGCCGCCTGCCACCCCTGCCGCGCACAGTTGACCAACCAATAGGTGAATGCCACGTGTCATGCCTCTGCCTAGTGAACCCAGTGCACGAAATCACGTGGACCGAACCAATAGAAACCTGCCACGTGTCCAAGCCCGGTGCACCATAAACCATGAGCCATCCCGAATACTGCGTAGACCAACCGCCGTGAACCCACCTCTAGGATGATGCCACGTGTCCACCCCCCGGTGCACCATGCGCCCCGCACTCTCCGTAGACCGCGCCCCGCGGACCGGCCCACTCCTGAGCCGCCACGCGTCCAGCCCCCGGTGCACGCCTGCCGCGTGGACCGGGCGGCCCGCGCCTCCGTCCGCCGCGCTGCCGGCGGCCGCTCCGCCGCTGCCGCCGCCGCCGGAAACACTGTTCTGGCGTGAACAGTGTCCGGTGCTCAAAAATGACAAGTGGGTAGTCCGTTTTAACCGTTTTCGCGCGCTGAATCCGAATTTGATGTCCATTTCGCCAAATTCCAACTCCAAAATTTGCCGAAGGCATCCGGAAAGGTAATCCTTGGTCCAAACTTCGCGCTGAGTCCAAATTTAATATCCACTTCGCGCGAAACCACTTCTAACGATCCGACGGAGTCCAATGATCACCCACGTGATCCATTAAACACACTGAGCCCAACACTAATGTCCAATTGGGGCACAAATCCCACCAACACGCCACATAGGCCTCCGGGAGCTGTAGATGATCCAGTAATCTCGACGTGGGGATCCAGGTCCTCACAATTTACCTCCCAAAGATGGTTGACGGGTCGGCCAAAAGAAAGAAAAATAGTCTACATAAACTACACAACATTTAATCGTAGAACGATTAAAGACAAGGAAGGATTTCACCTTTGCATACCCAAACCTTTTGAGTTTTGGAGTATGTTGGCAATGGTTGAGAAATTTTCCTTGATGAAGACGTCTTGTATGATTGATCTTTTTCTTTTGTCATCATCTTGTTTGAAGTACTACCAATGTTCTTTTCTTTTGAAAAGTCCTTCTTTGAATTCCGGGGAGTGAACTTATTGGTCGTAGTTGCAAGATGTGGTTGATTTGATCTTTGAGCTCCAATCTTGCAATTTCTTTCAATGTGCCCTGCAAAATTACAACGAAAACATACCTTTGTGCTTGACGATTCCGAAGAGGGTGAAGTAGGCTTGTTGTCGTTGGTTGTCGTGAATTCCGGTGTCGGAGGAGGAGATACCGACTAAGGCACAAAGACTGTCCCAACCGAACTAAAATTGTCTTCAGTTCGATTGTATCCGAGGCCGAACTTATTTGTTTGACCAAGACCAAGAAGTTTATCCAACTTACTCCTTCTAGAAGAAAATTGCTGTAAGTCATCCTTGAGTTGGAAAATGGTCTCTGTCATTTCCAATTTTTCCTGTCGGGCCTCGCCGTAGAGCTTCAAGAAGTAATTCGCTTTGTTCACCATATCTATATAATTCTTCTCGAGTTGCTCATTGGACTCTTGAAGGGAAACATTTGCTTTTATCAAATTATTCCTTTCCACTTCAAAATCGGTCGAGAGAGAAGTTACCCTTTTTACTTCTTCTTCGAGATCCTGCAATCTCCCTCTCAACCCCTTGTTTTGCTTAGCCGGTTTCTTTGAATCCCGTAATAGTCTGTGGTAGGCTAAAGCAAAATCTTCACCTTCCGTATTATCCGATTCGTTGTCCGTTGCAGTCTTTTCAACAGTGGAGTTGGACAATGACTCGGATGTAGTTGCCATTAAGCACATGAATGGTGAAGATGTGGACGCGTGGAATGCCGTGGTGCTCTTTTCTTCATCACTTGAAGACGACTCATTTGACGTTGAGTTGTCATCCCAAGTGACTACTTGCATCGCCTTCTTCTTTGCCGGATACTTGTTGGGACACTCCGTTGCAATGTGGCCGTAGCCTCGACATTTGAAGCATTGTAGTTGTCCTTCTGAACTTTTCTTATCCTTAGAAAAATTCTTTTGCTTTCTTGACTTGTAACTTGAAATACCCGTGCCTTTCTTCGACTTTCCGAAGGATGGAGATTTACTTGAATTACCCCTTCGGAAGTTGCGGCGAAACTTCCTTGTCAAGAGAGCGAGTTGCTTCTCAAAGTCCTCCATAGAAAGGTTCTCGTCATCGTCTGAGGAGGATGTATCCGCGTCTTCTTCCTTAGTTGTTTTCAACGCATAACCTGAAGACTTAGAAGAGGATGCTTTTCCAGAAGAATAGTTAGTAGTAAATGTCATTTCATAAGTTTGTAATGAACCAACTAGTTCTTCTACACGCATTTCGTCCGGGTGTTTAATAGTTTCAATGGCTGTAACCTTTGGGCGAAATCGTTCAGGAAGAGTTCTTAAGATTTTTCTGATAACCTTAAATTCTGGAATCTTCTTTCCCAGGTTAGCACATGAGTTTACGATGTCTTGCAATCGTGTATAGTAGTCCGTGAAAGATTCATTTTCCGCCATAAAAATGGAGTCAAATCTGCTCATAAGCATTTGCAGCTTTTGAATCTTCACGAGGTTAGTTCCCTCATGTGTAACCTGAAGAACATCCCAGATTTCTTTCGCAGTCTCACATGCCGAGACGCGAGAGAATTCAGTTTGAGATAAGGCACTAAAAATAGCATTAATTCCCTTGCCATTGTAAGAAGATGAATCTAAGTCTTCCTTGGTCCATTTCGACCTAGGTTTGATGGTGCGAACATCACCAATAAATTCAGTTGGATTAGACCATCCTAATTCAATTGATTGCCACACCCGTTCGTCGATGGAAATTAAAAAGGCTTTCATCCGTACTTTCCAGTACGCATAATTTGTTCCATCGAAGAATGGGGGTCTGTTGATGTTTCCACCTTCAACCATTGTTTACAACCCTATTCCCGCTCTGATACCACTTGTTGGGTTATATGAAATATAGATCTAAATAGGAGAAAAAACACCTAGAGGGGGGTGAATAGGTGTAAACGTTTAAACACTCAAAAATCGTTGCGATAAAAACCCAATGCGGAAATAAAAATAACACGCAAGATTTTTACGTGGAAAAACTCCAAACCGGAGTAAAAAACCACGGGACCGATAACACGGCGAAATCCACTAGAATTAAAACACGTACAAGGTGATTTACCGTACACACTTACGACTCAACCTTTTCCATACGCTCCTAGAGGACCTTCTCCGCTCGCTCCACGACGCTTCTCGAATCCACGATCTGCGCCCAACGCCGAATCCACGGCGTCCAACGTCGAGTCCACGACGTCCGACCGAATCCACGGTCTTCACCCAGTAGCACCCTTCAAATCCACGAACGTACCTCGCTCTGAATCCACGAGAGCGGTAACACCTTGAATCCACAAGGCCACGCGAGTCCACGCGCCGATTTTGGGGAAATCGTTGTTTTTGGGTGGTGATGATCCGCCGAATACTTAGATCAAAGATAGATAGGAAATACCATCTAAGTATTCATTAGTTTGATTCAACTCAAGATGTGAGTATGAAAACCTAGAATCAAACTAATCAATATAGATGAAGAAACATAGAGTAATATCTAATGATTCCCTTTCTTCTCTATATGTGGATCTAGGGCCGTATCAAAGATGATATTTGATTATGACGGCTCTTTTTGATTATTTGGACTAACCCTAGAAAAAGAGTCATAGGGTCTATTTATAGGTTAGAAACATTTGGAAGGAGATAAGAATCAAAAACCTACCATTTCTGGAATTTTTACGGACGGCGATCCGGATCGGATTTGGGCGATCCGGATTGCAGTAGCCAGAAAGACGGTTTCCAGAAAAACAATAGTTCGGGATCCGGATCGGATTGCCTGATCCGGATCGTTCATACAATTCAGAAAACTCAACGTTCGGGATCCGGATCATGAGATGCTGCGATCCGGATCGAAGTAGTGTATGAAACAACAACCTTCGGGATCCGGATCGCTGGCTCTGATCCGGATCCTGAACATGTCCGAACACCAGTTTTTGATTTTTATGCAATTAAAAATTCTTCCAGGTGTTTCTACACTACAAGAAGTATTCGGATCACCAAGAATCTTTAGTTAAACATACCTGATCCTTTTGAATTCTTCTTTCTTGAGATTGAGTTAAATGATCCAACCTTCTTCACTTTCAATCTTCAAGACTTAAACCTTTCACGAAATTACGCCAACTCAAATTCCGTAACAGAACGCAGTTGCGTTGTCTTCTTCATCACTTGATGATGACTCATTTGACGATGAGGTGTCATCCCAAGTGACGGCTTGCATCGCCTTTGTCACGCCCCGGGGCGATACTGCGCCCCGGCTCGCCAACAGATCCGCCGCCCATACGGGAAGCCCCGTATAGGCGTAGCGACTAACCTGCACGGAAACATCTACACTAGCAGATATCAGAGCTGAAAGAGAAAAGCTGGAAGGAAATACATAAAATAAAACTACAACTCTCAAATATACAGACCAACCTCACCAGAATACAGGAGTCTCTCATAAAAGCAGGAAAGGAAGGTACAACTCAAAACCTCACTACAAAAGTCGCTCGACATAACACACACCAAAATGGAACTGGGGTACATCTACTCACACACTGAAGACGACAGGAGGGGATCTATCTCGCGACGCCCTTACCTCGGTCAGAAGGAGCTGGATCAGCAACAAGAGCTGCAGGAACCGGAGCAGAAGTCCCTGGGGAGAAAACACCACGACGGGTGTGAGAACTACATCCCACAGTAGTTCTCAGTGGGTGCCGCCAACAAGCCCGACGGTCTGCCCACTAAGTCTACCAGAGGCAAAAGTAACATATGCAGTGCTATAAGGAAAGCTGGGAAAGGTAACTCTACAGCTACTATGCCTCTATCTAGATGCTCAACAGTGGAACAGAAAGAACATAATGCCACAACTAACTCTCCTCCCTGATCACCCAATCAAAACTGACTGCCACATCGGGTCCAGTCAAACCTGCGCCAACCTACTGCCGTTACGTCCCGGAGGAGCGGACTTACGTAGGGCGTCCGTGGCTGCCAACGAAAGCACAGCCAGAGGGACCACTGCAACAACAAGTCGCGAAGAACATCTCAACTCACGCGGGTACAACAACCCGGTCTCGCCTACTCCGGAGTGGCCCTCGAGGGGAGCGACCCGCTCGAGTTAAAGTAACCCATAAGTATCACTGTAAAGTATCACTGTAAAGCTCTAATGTGGCTCATGCAGGCTATGATCCAATCCTCGATCAATAAGATCGACCACCAAACAAATCACTGACTCACTCACTGGCTGGAATCTACACAGCTGAAACTCACTGTCTCTCTGACAGTTTCCAAGAACCCAGATCTACCATCACTATCACTCTCCCAAAGAAATCAAATCTACAGACTGCTATCAACTCCACTCGGTCCCCAGACACGAGTGCAAATGCATCCCACAACCACCCGACCTCTCGGCCCACAACTCGGGCGAGGAAAAGCTAAGTCCATAGTGAAATGAAGTATCGTGATGTGGAATGTCTAGAGCAATAAAAACCTAGCCCAAGTTGGAGTTTTTCTACAGACTGGCTGAACATGATACATATGACAGGGGTGCTAGTTCAAATTCCATGATTTCATTACCTAACATAGTGCAGGAAATCAAAAGATTCAACAACTGATATACAAGATACAACATACAGTTTTACACATGCTAATACTCCAATTTCTAACATGCATGATCCTACACACATAGAATTAGTACACAGTCCAGAGTTCTTGGAAGCAAGGTCACCCACCTGAAAGTGCTAACTGTCCGAAATCGTACAGCTGAGAAAGCCCACAACTATCAAATCACAAATCCCACCAAGCCAACAACACGGTAGAAGTGCTCACAAACTCCTGGGTACATACATACACCAAAATTACACTTTAATTCACTCAAATTCCACATTCCCAAAATCTGTGGTGAACAGTCCCATTAACACGAAATTTTCACCTGAAAAACTTCCTCCAAAAATTCCAATAAAAATATGACGGCGATCCTCGCGAAGAGTAGATGTCGATAGAGTCCTGAAACGTCGAATTCCGATGTCCGGATGAGGAGATAAAAATCCGACAAGTAGGTGCTGTCCAAATCAACCAACAGTCGCAAAGGGGGTTAAAAATGTACCCAGAACCCCAAGAAAAGCTCGGATCCAGAAAAAGTGTCCAACACGAAAAATGTAGATTTACCTCTTACGAAACCGTCACCGCAGAAATCGTCCAAAAATAATGTCGGGGTAGCCCGGTAGACCTCCCAGACTAAACTGCGACGAAAATGGGCCTCCAACAGTAGATCGTCGCTCCGCACCCCGATGTAGAAGTCGCCGTCGTCGCGGCCTCCAAAAATTCTGAACCTTTGCCAAAAGATGCACAAGAGGGAGAGGAAGAAAATTGGTGAAGGGCTCCAAGTGAAAAGCTTTCGGGAAAAGCTTCAAAACGAGGCCCCTTGAGGCCTTTTTATAGGCCTCACCCGAAACAGCCCGGAAAAACAAAGTCAATGGGCTTTGGGCCCAAAAATTCGGGCGCCCGGTACATTCGGGCGGCTACAGTGTTGGGCCGGCCCAACACTGTTCACGCCCGAATCCACCAGGTGCCGCCACGTGGCCCGCCGAACAGCAAACAGCTGTTCGGGCCACCCACGGACTGCCACGTGGCCCGCCCCCGCACAGTGAGGCGGTTGGCGCCCGCCAATCAGCGGGCGACGCGTGTCCTCCCCGGTTGACCCGCTGACCGGTCGGCGGCCGCGCCGGGCGCGCGGCATGGCCCCGACGTGGGCACGCGCCCCGAGGCACCGACCCCGACTCCGTGCACCGCGCACGGTACGCCAGCGAATCGGAGGGTGACACGTGTCCCCTACACCCGGTCCACGCATTCCACTGGAATTCCGTGGACCGCGCCGCATGCACCGACCAACCGGAGGCTGCCACGTGGCCCCGCATTGGTCCATGCACTGCCGCGCTCACCCGGTAGACCGCGCGCCTTGCGCCCGCCAATCAGGCGGTGCCACGTGTCCATGCGCCGGGTCTGTGCACCCCGCCGCGCAGCTCTGTGGACCGCGCATCCTGAACCGGCCAATGACAGGCCGCCACGTGGCATCCCGGCGGTCTACGGCCCCTCCCATGCACCATTTTCCACTGAAAACTTCCGGGAGTCCGTTTTTGGGCATCCGGACTCAGAAATAAACAAGCAAATAGCCGTTTTCAAGCGTTTTTCCGTGCTGAATCCATTTCCGACCTCTGTTGGGCCTAATTCTTTTCCGAAATTTCGGCAAACTCAGCCGAAGGCCTACACAGCTAATAATAACACACAGGGTCCATCTGTGGCATCCCATTGACGCACCATGGGCCAGATACACCAACGCTAGGTGCTCTAACAGTGGATTCATCGGAAGAATGCTGCATGGGAATTTGGGCCACTACATCCTCCCCCACTAAAAGGAAGTTTCGTCCACGAAACGAAATAAGGTAGAACAGGCGTACCTCAACCAGTAGTCTCGAACAGAAAAGGGTATGCAGATCTCATCTCTGTCTCTAGCTCCCAAGTAGCCTCTCGCTCATCGTGATTGCTCCATAAGATCTTCACATACGGAATGGTCCGGTTGCGCAATTCCCTCACCTCACGAGCAAGAATCCGCAACGGCCGCTCCTCGTAAACCAGGTCCTCACCGATCTCCAAGGGAGTGAAGTCAACCACATGCGACGGATCAAAGACATATCTCCTTAGGGCTGAGACATGAAAAACATCGTGTACACCGGCCAAACGTGGAGGAAGAGCAACTCTATAAGCCACAGGGCCTACCCTCTCAAGTACCTCAAAGGGTCCAACAAAACGGGGACTAAGCTTCCCACGCACTCCAAATCTCCGGACCCCTTTCGAAGGCGAGACCTTTAAGAATACATGGTCACCAATCTGAAACTCCAGGTCTCGCCGTCGAGTATCTGCATAACTCCTCTGACGACTCTGGGCTACCTCAAGGTGTCGACGAACAACTCTGACTTTCTCCTCAGCCTCCAAAAGAAGATCTGGTCCCAAAGTCTTTCTCTCACCCACATCACTCCAATACAAGGGTGACCGACACTTGCGTCCATACAACGCCTCAAACGGAGCCATCTGAATGCTCGCCTGATAGCTGTTGTTGTACGCAAACTCAACCAAAGATAAGTGTCGGTACCACCCCCCTCCAAAATCCATAACGCACGCTCTCAGCATATCCTCAAGGGTCTGTATAGTGCGCTCAGACTGGCCATCAGTCTGTGGGTGGAATGCAGTGCTGAATCTGAGCTGGGTCCCCAAAGCTGACTGTAAACTCCCCCAGAATCGTGACACAAACCTAGGATCCTGATCTGAAACAATCGACGCAGGTATCCCGTGTAGTCTCACTATCTCGTCCAAATACAACTGTGCCAGACGCTCCAATGACCAAGTCATCTGAACAGGCAAGAAATGCGCAGACTTGGTGAGTCTATCAACAATAACCCAAATCGCGTCGGCTCCACTCTGTGCTCTCGGCAGCCCTGTAACAAAGTCCATGGTGATGTGGTCCCATTTCCACTCGGGAATTGGAAGACTTTGTAACTTGCCAGCAGGAACCCGGTGCTCTGCTTTCACTTGCTGGCAAGTTAGACAGTGAGCCACAAATCTTCCAACGTCCCGCTTCATCCCGGACCACCAAAAATGTGCCTTGAGGTCCTTATACATCTTAGTACCACCAGGATGAATGGTATAAGGTGTATAATGAGCCTCACCCAAAATCTGGTCTCTAATCTCTGAATCCGAAGGCACACACACTCGGTCCCTGTACCGCAGTACTCCCGAGCTATCCACTGTAAAATCCCCTATAAGATCTGCCTGAATCTGTGATCTAATCCTCTCCAAGTGGGGGTCCTCACTCTGCGTCTCCCTAATCCTGTCCAACAGAGTGGGCTGCAAGACCATAGACATCAGTCTAGCAGAGACCCCAGGGGATACAACCTCAATCTGGAGTCGCCTCAACTGCTCAATCAACGGGGCCTGCTGCGTGACCAACATGCTCAAGCTCTGCACTGACCTCCGACTCAAAGCATCTGCTACCACATTGGCCTTGCCGGGATGATAGAGGATACTCACATCGTAATCCTTCAGTAACTCCAACCACCGGCGTTGCCTCTGGTTCAGCTCCTTTTGAGTAAACAGATACTTTAAGCTCTTATGATCCGTGTAGATCTCACAATGCTCACCGTAGAGGTAATGCCGCCACAGCTTCAATGCGAACACCACAGCTGCCAGCTCTAAATCATGAGTAGGGTAATTCTTCTCATAATCCTTTAGTTGCCGTGAAGCATAAGCAATTACCCCCCCATGCTGCATCAAGACACAACCCAAACCGCTGTGCGAGGCGTCACTATAAATCACGTAGCCATCACCCATCACTGGCAGTGTAAGAACTGGTGCTGAAATCAGTCTCTTCTTCAGCTCCTCAAAACTCCGCTGACACTGCTCAGTCCAAATGAACCTCATCCCCTTCCTAGTCAAACAGGTCAGGGGAGTAGAGAGCTTCGCAAAGCCCTCTACAAACCGACGGTAGTAGCCTGCCAAGCCCAGAAAGCTCCGGACCTCAGTCACCGTCGTCGGTCTCGGCCAATCCCGAACTGTATCAATCTTCGTCGGGTCAACTGCTACTCCTGCGGCTGATACCAAGTGGCCCAAGAATGCAACCTCCCGAAGCCAAAACTCGCACTTCTTAAGCTTGGCATACAGCTTCTTCTCACGTAGAAGCTGCAGCACTATCCTCAAGTGCTCCTCATGATCCACATCGCTCCGGGAGTAGATCAAGATGTCATCAATGAACACAACCACAAACAAGTCTAAGTACGGCTGAAATACCCGGTTCATCAAATCCATGAATGCAGCTGGGGCATTAGTCAAACCAAACGGCATAACCGTAAACTCATAATGCCCATACCGGGATCGAAAAGCCGTCTTAGGGATGTCCTCGGCCCTCACCCTCAACTGGTGGTAACCTGACTGAAGATCAATCTTCGAAAACACTGTGGCTCCCTGCAACTGATCAAACAAATCATCTATCCGTGGAAGAGGGTACTTGTTCCGGATGGTCACTTTATTCAACTCCCGATAATCCACACACAAACGAAGCGACCCATCCTTCTTCTTCACAAATAAAACTGGCGCTCCCCACGGAGAAACACTAGGCCTGACAAAGCCCCTATCCATAAGATCCTGAAGCTGGGCCTTCAACTCCCTCAACTCGGCAGGTGCCATCCTATAAGGCGCCTTCGAGATTGGTGCGGTTCCCGGTACCACATCAATCACAAACTCCACCTCCCTCTCCGGCGGCATAGTCGTCAACTCAGGGGGAAACACATCTGGGAACTCGTGGACAACAGGAATATCCTCGAGTCCCAGTGCCGCCGTAGGCACCTCCACAATCGTCGCTAAGAAAGCGGTGCAGCCCCTACTAATCATCCGCCTAGCCCTCGCCGAAGAAACAGTCATCGCAAAGAAGGTGCTCTGGCAGCCTCTGAAGACGAACTCCTCCTGTCCAGGCTCGCGGAGGGTCACCGTCCTCTCTCTGCAGTCTATAACAGCATAGTACCTCGACAACCAATCCATACCTAGCACGACGTCGAAATCCTGGAGCTGCCGCAAGACAAGCAAGTCTGCCGGCAAAATCCAGGATCCCAACTGCACAGGGCAATCCCTACAATACTCCTCGACATGCAAGACATGATCTGGTATCTGAACCTCTAATGCATGCGATAAAGAAACTACCTCTATACCATGAAGGGATGCAAATGCTCTACTGATAAAAGAATGCGATGCACCGGTATCAAAGAGAGTACGAGTACGAACTGCAGAAATCAAAATAATACCTGCGACGACATGCTCTGCTGCTGTAGCATCCTCTACCTGAGCGGCATAGACTCGACCGCTCGGCGCCGGGGGATGTCGCTCTGGCTGTCGCGAGGACGATGGAGCAAAATCTGGCCTACCGGAGGTCGCCGAAGGTCCTGCTGACTGACGAGGAACGAAGGATGCAGAAGCTGATGAAGGAGCTGGGTAACCTGCCCTGGGGCACGCCCTCGCGAAGTGACCGGTCTGCCCGCAACGGAAACAGCGGTCCCGACCCTGCGGGCACTGGGCTGGTGAGTGCGGTCCTCCACAGATGATACAACGGTCGGGGCGCGGCTGCCGCGAAGTCTGCTGCTGCTGCGAAGACTGCTGCTGCTGCGAAGACTGCTGCTGTCGAGGTGGTCGACGCTGCTGCTGCTGCTGCTGCTGGAACTGACGAGATCCCCCAGATCTCTGCCGCCCCTGATACCCCCGTCCCTGAGAGTGGAAACGGGGTGGTCTCGGGGGTCCCTGTCTACTCGACTGCCCCTCCTCAAACTGCGCCGGGCGCTTCGCCCCAGGAGTCACAACGGGAGCTGGAGTCACCTCTGCCATCACGGCCTCACCACCCTTCACATAAAGTGCCTGCTCCATCGAGGCCTCTAAAGTCTGTAATCTGAGGGAGCGGACCAACTGATAAATGTCCCGACGCAACCCTCTCTCGAACATGTAGATCCGGTGGGTCTCATCTCTGGCCACGTGGGGCATACTAGCCAACAGCCGATTGAAATCCGCTATGTACGCGTGTACGGGCCTATCTCCCTGGCGGAGATTCCTCAGCTGCTCCTCCATGCTCTGTCGAACACTCTCGGGAAAGAAGGCCCCAAGAAGCATACCGCGAAACTCTGCCCAAGAGATAAACTGGGTCCCAGGCGGACCTGCGGGTCGCACACGCCGCCACCATGCCTCGGCGTTGCTCTCCAGAAAATGAGTAGCCAACAGAACTCGAAACCTCTCATCAATAAAAAGGCTCTCAAAATGGCGCTCCATAGCTGTAACCCAAGACTCAGCCGCCCACGGCTCAGCACTCATGCCCGAAAAGCGGGGTGGATCAAACTTGCGAAACCTCAACAAAAGACCCACCAAAACCTGCTGCTCTGCCAAAGTCAAAGATCCCGACGTCCCAGATGGTGGCCTACTGGAAACAGGCTCAGCCGGAACTGCTGGTGCAGGCTGCACAACCGGGGGTGCCACAACAGGGGAAGAAGGCACCGGAGAACTCTCAGGGGGTACCACCGCCGGCTGCGCTCTCTGCTCCAACAAGAGCGTCAACCGACTCACAGCCTCCTCCTGGCGTCGAGACGCCTCAGCCAACTGTGCCACCTGGGCACGGAGCTCCAAAACCTCTCTCTGCTGTCCCTGCCCCGAGTCCTCCTGCTCGGGCTCAGAGGACGAAGGCTGCGAACGCGTCACCATCGAGCGTCGAGGAGGCATCCCCACCTGAGGGACAAGGCAAACAATCAGAACCCAAATCATCTCTCGACCCAATCTAGCGAAAGTCAGAAGGCATGTCCCCCTTCCCGAAGTACTATGTTGTCTGCAGCCAACATAGTTGCCACCGAAGGAAGACATGTCAATCGCTCACCCCGAACCGCTCGGGAGAGTTAGAAATCCAATCAGGACTCTCGCTAAAATCACGGCTCTCACGCGAGTCATCCTAGGGTCCAACCACAAGCCTAGGGTTCCTAAGTCCTCCAAGACCTACATCCTAGGCTCTGATACCACTCTAATCTGTCACGCCCCGGGGCGATACTGCGCCCCGGCTCGCCAACAGATCCGCCGCCCATACGGGAAGCCCCGTATAGGCGTAGCGACTAACCTGCACGGAAACATCTACACTTGCAGATATCAGAGCTGAAAGAGAAAAGCTGGAAGGAAATACATAAAATAAAACTACAACTCTCAAATATACAGACCAACCTCACCAGAATACAGGAGTCTCTCATAAAAGCAGGAAAGGAAGGTACAACTCAAAACCTCACTACAAAAGTCGCTCAACATAACACACACCAAAATGGAACTGGGGTACATCTACTCACACACTGAAGACGACAGGAGGGGATCTATCTCGCGACGCCCTTACCTCGGTCAGAAGGAGCTGGATCAGCAACAAGAGCTGCAGGAACCGGAGCAGAAGTCCCTGGGGAGAAAACACCACGACGGGTGTGAGAACTACATCCCACAGTAGTTCTCAGTGGGTGCCGCCAACAAGCCCGACGGTCTGCCCACTAAGTCTACCAGAGGCAAAAGTAACATATGCAGTGCTATAAGGAAAGCTGGGAAAGGTAACTCTACAGCTACTATGCCTCTATCTAGATGCTCAACAGTGGAACAGAAAGAACATAATGCCACAACTAACTCTCCTCCCTGATCACCCAATCAAAACTGACTGCCACATCGGGTCCAGTCAAACCTGCGCCAACCTACTGCCGTTACGTCCCGGAGGAGCGGACTTACGTAGGGCGTCCGTGGCTGCCAACGAAAGCACAGCCAGAGGGACCACTGCAACAACAAGTCGCGAAGAACATCTCAACTCACGTGGGTACAACAACCCGGTCTCGCCTACTCCGGAGTGGCCCTCGAGGGGAGCGACCCGCTCGAGTCAAAGTAACCCATAAGTATCACTGTAAAGTATCACTGTAAAGCTCTAATGTGGCTCATGCAGGCTATGATCCAATCCTCGATCAATAAGATCAACCACCAAACAAATCACTGACTCACTCACAGGCTGGAATCTACACAGCTGAAACTCACTGTCTCTCTGACAGTTTCCAAGAACCCAGATCTACCATCACTATCACTCTCCCAAAGAAATCAAATCTACAAACTGCTATCAACTCCACTCGGTCCCCAGACACGAGTGCAAATGCATCCCACAACCACCCGACCTCTCGGCCCACAACTCGGGCGAGGAAAAGCTAAGTCCATAGTGAAATGAAGTATCGTGATGTGGAATGTCTAGAGCAATAAAAACCTAGCCCAAGTTGGAGTTTTTCTACAGACTGGCTGAACATGATACATATGACAGGGGTGCTAGGTCAAATTCCAAGATTTAATTACCTAACATAGTGCAGGAAATCAAAAGATTCAACAACTGATATACAAGATACAACATACAGTTTTACACATGCTAATACTCCAATTTCTAACATGCATGATCCTACACACATAGAATTAGTACACAGTCCAGAGTTCTTGGAAGCAAGGTCACCCACCTGAAAGTGCTAACTGTCCGAAATCGTACAGCTGAGAAAGCCCACAACTGTCAAATCACAAATCCCACCAAGCCAACAACACGGTAGAAGTGCTCACAAACTCCTGGGTACATACATACACCAAAATTACACTTTAATTCACTCAAATTCCACATTCCCAAAATCTGTGGTGAACAGTCCCATTAACACGAAATTTTCACCTGAAAAACTTCCTCCAAAAATTCCAATAAAAATATGACGGCGATCCTCGCGAAGAGTAGATGTCGATAGAGTCCTGAAACGTCGAATTCCGATGTCCGGATGAGGAGATAAAAATCCGACAATTAGGTGCTGTCCAAATCAACCAACAGTCGCAAAGGGGGTTAAAAATGTACCCAGAACCCCAAGAAAAGCTCGGATCCAGAAAAAGTGTCCAACACGAAAAATTTAGATTTACCTCTTACGAAACCGTCACCGCTAGAAATCGTCCAAAAATAATGTCGGGGTAGCCCGGTAGACCTCCCAGACTAAACTGCGACGAAAATGGGCCTCCAACAGTAGATCGTCGCTCCGCACCCCGATGTAGAAGTCGCCGTCGTCGCGGCCTCCAAAAATTCTGAACCTTTGCCAAAAGATGCACAAGAGGGAGAGGAAGAAAATTGGTGAAGGGCTCTAAGTGAAAGCTTTCGGGAAAAGCTTCAAAACGAGGCCCCTTGAGGCCTTTTTATAGGCCTCACCCGAAACAGCCCGGAAAAAACAAAGTCAATGGGCTTTGGGCCCAAAAATTCGGGCGCCCGGTACATTCGGGCGGCTACAGTGTTGGGCCGGCCCAACACTGTTCACGCCCGAATCCACCAGGTGCCGCCACGTGGCCCGCCGAACAGCAAACAGCTGTTCGGGCCACCCACGGACTGCCACGTGGCCCGCCCCCGCACAGTGAGGCGGTTGGCGCCCGCCAATCAGCGGGCGACGCGTGTCCTCCCCGGTTGACCCGCTGACCGGTCGGCGGCCGCGCCGGGCGCGCGGCATGGCCCCGACGTGGGCACGCGCCCCGAGGCACCGACCCCGACTCCGTGCACCGCGCACGGTACGCCAGCGAATCGGAGGGTGACACGTGTCCCCTACACCCGGTCCACGCATTCCACTGGAATTTCGTGGACCGCGCCGCATGCACCGACCAACCGGAGGCTGCCACGTGGCCCCGCATTGGTCCATGCACTGCCGCGCTCACCCGGTAGACCGCGCGCCTTGCGCCCGCCAATCAGGCGGTGCCACGTGTCCATGCGCCGGGTCTGTGCACCCCGCCGCGCAGCTCTGTGGACCGCGCATCCTGAACCGGCCAATGACAGGCCGCCACGTGGCATCCCGGCGGTCTACGGCCCCTCCCATGCACCATTTTCCACTGAAAACTTCCGGGAGTCCGTTTTTGGGCATCCGGACTCAGAAATAAACAAGCAAATAGCCGTTTTCAAGCGTTTTTCCGTGCTGAATCCATTTCCGACCTCTGTTGGGCCTAATTCTTTTCCGAAATTTCGGCAAACTCAGCCGAAGGCCAACACAGCTAATAATAACACACAGGGTCCATCTGTGGCATCCCATTGACGCACCATGGGCCAGATACACCAACGCTAGGTGCTCTAACAGTGGATTCATCGGAAGAACGCTGCATGGGAATTTGGGCCACTACAGCCTTCTTCTTGGACGGATTCTTATTAGGACACTCCGTTGAGATATGGTCGTACCCTCGGCACTTGAAGCATTGGACTTGTCCTTCTGTGCTTTTCTTATCCTTAGAAAAACCCTCTTGCTTTCTTGACTTGTAACTTGAAGAACCCTTGCCTTTCTTCACTTTCCGAAGGATGGAGTTTTGCTTGAATTGCCCCTTCGAAAATTTCGGCGAAACTTCCTTGTCAAGAGAGCGAGCTGCTTCTCAAAGTCCTCCATAGATAGGTTCTCGTCATCGCCTGAGGAGGATGAATCCGCGTCTTCTTCTTTTGTTGTTTTCAACGCATAACCTGAAGACTTAGAAGATGATGCCTTTCCCGAAGAATAGTTAGTAGGAAATGTCATTTCATAAGTTTGTAAAGAACCAACTAATTCTTCTACACGAATTTCGTCCGGGTGTTTAATAGTTCAATGGCTGTAACCTTGGAACGAAATCTTTCAGAAAGAGTTCTTAAGATCTTTCTTACAATTTTAAATTCTGGAATCTTCTCTCCCAAGTTAGCACATGAGTTTACGATGTCTTGCAATCGTGTGTAATAGTCTGTGAAAGATTCATTTTCTGCCAGGAAAATAGAGTCAACTTGCTCGTAAGCATTTGCAGTTTCTGAATCTTCGCAAGGTTAGTTCCCTCATGCGTAACTTGAAGAACATCCCAAATTTCTTTCGCAGTCTCACATGCCGAGACGCGAGAGAACTTGTTTGTGCTAAGGCATACAAATAACGCATTATTCCCTTGCATTGTAA
>JAQNDB010004526.1:0-23436 GCA_029204045.2 Tillandsia leiboldiana
TTTTCTGCCCAAAATGTCCAGAAAAGTGTAATTCACACAGTTTTTTTTTCGCGTTGAGTCCAATTGTAATAATCCATGTGCGCAAAAATACTTGTAAGAATTCGACGGGGTCATCAGACTAATCTTGTGGATCCATTTAGCGACAACCGGGCCATCACAATGTCCAAAGGGTGCACAATACCACAGACAGCCACACAGGCCTCCAGAAGCTGCTGATGCAACAGTACTATAGTGGGAATTTCGGGTCTTCACATCCTCCCCACTAAAAGAAAGTTTCTCCTCGAACAAGCTCAAGTCCACCAGGAGTCACAAATACCACAGGTAGATACCATCAATAACGCCTCCAGATCCCCACACCACTCCTCTCCGTGATTACTTTCAACAACAACAACAACAACAACAAGTACGCTGGCCTGATGTGCAATTCTCTCATCTCTCGAGCCAGAAATCGCAAGCGTCCCTCGTCTCAACAATCTCAGATCTCAAGGGCAAGTCCAATCACCGAGGGGCCAAAAAACACATAACTCCAGAGCTGAGACGTGAAATACCAGAGGGCTCCATAAAAGCTGGGAAAACGAAAATAACCACATCCTGGTGCCAATCTCAACAAGGCGACCCGAAGCATACCCACACATTCATCCAATAAGGAAAAGAATCCAATAAGCTGGGGTCTTCACTTGGTTACTTCCCGATCCAAAACCACCCGAGTGGACTACTCAACCGCAGGCACCCTCAAAAGAATCCTCAGAGACACAATCTCATGCCACAGTTGGTCACTCAACTTGCCAACATACCCCAGCGGACCCACGGGTCGAAGTTAATCTCTCAATTATTAAGAGCATCCTGACGGGACCCAACCGTCAGTGAACGGGACTGAAAACTGGCTCGAAAGGCGATCATAATGCTGATGCCCAACTCGCGGTCAAAGTCTGAATCATCACGATAATCCGCCAAATCCCACTCAAGAAGCAGAAAGCTGTGGTCTCCATTGGTGCCGCATGGTAGAAACTGAAACTGAAGCTACCACTCTAATCTGTCACAAGTATAGAACAGAAATGCTGAGTAATCAAGACTGATAGCCAACCAGGCATGGCCTACGCCCAGGTATATCAATCAAAGCCGAAATAATAGGCGTACTGAAAGGCTCAACTGTGGGATCCAAGCTGCCTACAAAGCAGCGGTTCGTCCAGCCACAATACTCATAGGGTTGGACTAATGAAGTGCGGACCGAAGCTTAACCCACGGTAACTCCACAGCCATAGTGGGAGGTACCACTAAAACACACAATCCATCTCCCAACACTGGAAACGCTAGCATTGGCGCTGCATCAGTTCATTATTCATTAGCCATGCTTCTCTGCCACTGCCAAGTCCAAGAAGCTCCTCACTTTAAGAATACTGTTGGTCTCAGATCTCGAATAACATCCATTGGTCAGGTTTCCACTGCCGCCCCTACGGCTAACACAATGTGACCCAAGAGGTATGCTTCTGAAGCTAAAACTTGTATCTCAATAACTTGGCATACAGCTTCATCCAGACAGGCATGGTAGCACATCCACAAGTGCTCCACATACTCCAGTCGCTCTGGGAGTAATCATAATATCCTTAGGGAACACCACTCCCACATTCGTCAAGTACAACTGGGACACACAATTCCTCAAATCATAAGAGCGGCAGGGCATTTGTCATTCCATCTGGCCTCACTATGAGCTCATAATGCCCCTGCCGGATCCTGAATGCCCTCAAGGCAAAGTCCTCGGCTGTCTGATTCCAAGTAGGTACTCGCATCATACACTAACTGCCGGAGTATGACCCCATCAAAAGGTCCTAGATACCACCTGGACCTGTCTACACTCGAACCATAAAAGGACCCTCACCGTCGTGTATCAACGACGTGGCATCACCACCGTGTACCAACGGCGTGGCAGCACCACCGTATATCAACGGCGTGGCACTAGGTCAACAGACCCCTCGATCCATCAGATCCTGCAACTGCGCCATCAGCTCTCTCAGCTTCACAGGCGATAACCAATGAGGTGCTGTCGTGGGTGGCGCGGTCCCCCGAACCACGTCAAACGTAATTTCTATCTCCCTAACCAGCGGCATTATCAACGGCATAGGTGAAATCACACCCGGGATTTCGTGGGCAACAGAGATATCCTTGGGTCCCGTGCCGCCGTAAGCACCTCCCGCACAGTCGCTATAACCTGTGTGCCCTAACACTCTCAACCACCAAGCCTCCTCCCGTCTGCCTCGCAGAAGGCCAAAATCGATCTCCCAGCAGTCAAACATCTTGTGGCACTAAGCCAACCAAAACCCAAGCACTAGGTCAAACACGAATTGCCACAATTTCCAATAAGTCTGCCGATACAACTCACGGTCTCAACTGCATTGGACATAATCCACAAGTGCTCCTCCACATGCACAACACCAACAGAAACATGTACCTCTAGTGCACGTGGTAACAAATCTGCCTCTAGTCCATGCAGGAATGCAACTACTCTAACTCCGACTGCTGTGATGAATTCACACCTGCGACAACCCGATCGCTGCTGTGGCGCCCTCCAACCGGGCGGCACAGGTTCATCCGCTCAAAGCAAGTGGTTGTCGCTAAATCTACAAGGAAAATCAGGACTATTCACATAGGGAGCACGACCTCTGTCCCTGCTCCCACTGAGGTGACGAATAAGGTCCTCCGCAGATAACAAATCCACGCTACCGCTGGGCCACTCCGATACAGATACTGATGCTGCCATCGGGGTCCACCCGATCTCTGGCATCTCGGAGATCTACACCCCTTGGGAAGAAACTAGAATGCCACTGCCGGTCGGTCTGTCCTCCATCACCCGGCGCCAAGCGCCTAAGTCCAGAACTCACCTCTGGCGGCAGATCCCTTCCAAGGGAACCACAGCGCCCCGCTCCACACACAACCCTACACCATCGAGGCGTCAATAATCCATAACAGAGGGACCAACTAAACTGAAAGGTATCCAGGCGCAATCCACTCCCAGACACACAAATCCTATGCGCCTCGTCCCCCGAAACCTGGAGCGCGCAGTTCAACAACTGCATAAACTCTCTAGCACAGGGAGGCTCTCATTTGTTCACTCCATCACCACCCACCACGACTCTGCCTCCAAAGGCTCCAAACTAAATCTTACGAGTCGGGGTGGTTCATCTGCCAAATCTGGCTCAATAGCTCGATCATGTCCCACAGCTCCCCTACTGTCAACTATCCACCCTGCCTCGGTGCCTCGACACTAAACATTGGCACGGAGGGGGCTATCGGTACTCTGACAACTGTGTCACTAAAACCAGTTGCTCGCTCACTCTGCCGCTGATAAGCCTCTGCCAATCCTGTCATCTGGGTCCGGAGTTCTCTGACCTCAATCCAGGTATCCGGCCCAAAACCAACCGCTTAAGCTCAACTGCTAAGACAGGATGCACACGGGTCAAAACCAAGCGTCGGGGAGACACCCTCGCCACGACGAAACAGTAGATCAGCACACAAAAGCCACTCGACCCAATCCAGCGAAAGTCTGGAGCATGTCACCCATTCCACAGCATTATGTTGTCTGCAGCCAACATAATTACTTAGGAGAATAAACATGCCAATCACTCCTCCCGTCCCTTGGGAGGGGTATAAACTCAATCAGGACTCTCGCTAAAAGTCACGACTCTCACGAAGTCAACCAAGGGTCAACCATAAGCCTAGGGTTTCTAAGTCCACCATGACCTACAACCTAGGCTCTGATACCACTCTAATCTGTCACGCCCCGGCGTCGAAACTGCGACCCGGGCTCGCCAACAGATCAGCCGCCCATATGGAAACCCCGTATAGACGAAGCGGCTAACCTGCAAAAAGAATCAACTACACTATACAGATATCAGAGCTGAGAAGTAAAGTACTGTAAAACTAAAATCTACCACTGTACAACTGAAAATAATACAATAACCATCTCCCAAAAAATATCATATACACAGTCTTCTGATGCAAACTCAAAAGGGAGATATCTCCAGTATTTACCTCAGAGTACAAGCTCTCAAGACAAAATCATCCTCACTACATCAGTCTCTCAAACTGTAAAATAAAGTACAACTCTATACCTCACAACAAAGGTCTCTCAACAGGGGAAAAGTAGTAGACTAATCTACTGAAGCTCTCTTCTGAAGGGGTACCGCTACACTCCAACGACGGGTAGGGAACTAGCTCGCGACTCTCTCGCCACGGTCGGAAGGATCAGCAACAGGAGCAACAGGAACAAAAGTAGGAGTCCCTAGGGAAAAGACACCACGACGGGTGTGAGAACTACATCCCACAGTAGTTCTCAGTGGGTGCCGCCAACAAGCCCGACGGTCTGCCCACTAAGTCTACTAGAGGCATAAGATAACAGTGCAATGAAATCTGAACAAGAAAAGGTAGAGCTACTCTACATCTACCATGCCTCTATCTAGATGCTCAAGAAGTGAAACAGATGATAATATGACGCGTCTACTGACTCTCAAGTATAGTCACCCAATCTACACTGACTGCCACCTCGGGTCCAGTCAAGCTTGCTGTGAGGTCCCGGAATCCCCCGCGTAGGGTTTGCTGGTTGTTGGGCGGCTTTTAGTGGCCTTGGAGCGTTTGTGCGCGTGTCGGGCCCGAGAAATGAATTTGTGGTGCAATTTGGAGTTTAGTCTGCATCACTGGAGGCCTGCGTGGTGTGTTGGTGGTGTTTTGTGCGCAATTTGGACACAAGTGTTGGACTTTGGGGCTTAAAAAGGAGATCCCGTGGGAATTGGAGGACCCGTTGAGTGTTTAGAGGTGGTTTCGCGCGACGCAGATGTCAAATTTGCACTCCGGGCGAAGTTTGGATAAAAAGTACCTCTCCGGGTCGCCTTCGGGAATTTTTAGAGTTGGAATTTGGCAAATCGGACTCCAGATTTGGACCCGGCAGCGGAAAAATCGGATCAAGTGGGTTATCCGGGGCACTTCGCAATTTTCGGATGAGAATTTGGGAAAAAATGGACATCGTTTTTGGATTCAGCGCGCGAAATCGCTAAGAATGGACTATTTATTTGTTGGTTTTGGCGTCCGGTAGGTCGTGCGCATTTTCGAGGCGACGCGGCACGCAACCGAGGTCGTTGGCGCGACGCGAAATTTCGGGGGTGGCGTGGCACGTTTCCCGAGGGCGTACGGCGGTTGGCGCGGCAGGCAGGCCGCGCTTGGGAAGCGCGCCTGCGACGTGGGGTGCACGCGGGGGGCCGCCACGTGGCGGGCCCCCACTGCGCCCGCTCGGGCGCACGTGACACCGCGCCCGTGTGGCGCCCCCGTGTCCCGCGCTTGTGCGGCACGGTGTCACGCGCCCGTGTGGCGCGCGGGGCTGCGCGCCCAGCGGTGCGCGCAGGGTGCGCGGCCACGTGGCGCGGCGGCGGTCGCCTGCGCCTGGTGGCACCGCTTTTGTGCCATGGACCGCGGGTGGAGGCCCCCATTGGGCGTGCACCGTGGACCCGGTCCACCCTGACCCTTCTCCCCTCTTTTTTCTTCTCTTCTTCTTCCTTTTCCTCCCCGCGCACCTTTTCTCCTCCATTTTTCTTTGTTTCTTCTTCAAACCGAGCGAGAGAGGAAGTGAAGGGGGTGACTTTGGTGGGGTGCGGCGGAGCGTCGTGGGCCTCGTGGAGCGTGCGAGTTTTCCAACGGAGCGTTTCGGCGGCGGCGGCGCAGTCGGGTAGGTCCCGCATTTGTTTTTACGGTATTTTTGGCACAGTTTTGGAGCGTTCCTTTGACATGTGATTTTGACCCTCTTGCTCTTAGCTGTGTTAGGGACCGTGTTTTTTCTGCACCGTTTTGCGTGCGGACCCCGACGGTGTGCTCCGTTTTGCGTGCAGACTCCGTTTTGCGTGCAGTTTCTGGCACCGTGCTCCGTTTTGCTCGCGGATTTCGGCATCGTGCTCCGTTTTGCATGCGGACTCCGTTTTGCGCATGGTTTCGGCATCCGTGCTCCGTTTTGCGTGCGGATTCTGGCACCGTGCACCGTTTTGCGTGCGGACTCTGTTTTGCGCGCGGGTTTCGGCACCGTGCTCCATTTTGCGTAGCGAACTCTGGCGGCGTGCATCCTTTTGCGTGCGGATCGCGTGGAGGCCAATTGCAAGTGTCTACGAGCAATTGGTGGCAAACCGAGGTGGGTGGCCTTATCTCCAAGTTTTATGGACGTACAGTAATTTCTACTGATGTAGTACTATGCATGTAGGTTATTTCCTGTATAGCATGCCAGTTTGTAGGGGATCGATATTCCTTTTATCATGTTAAATTGGAACTTGACCTAGCACCCCCGTCATATGTTGCATGTGTAACCAGACCAGTAGAAAACCCTCACTTGGGCTAGGGTTATTTATGTATAGATATCCACACGTTCTTTCATTCCTGGACATAGTGTTATCCTCGCCCGTGGTAGTGGGCCGAAGGTCGGGACTTTCTTTTAGTGTGGGATGCATTTGCACTCGTGCTTGGGGAGCAGAGTGAGTCTGGTAGATGTAGTGGGTCGCTTTTCTGTGCCGGGAGCCGTTTTGGATAAACGGTAGTCCGGGAGGTCTTCTATCCCTGTTGTGCTGTCGCCACTGTGTTAGTGGCAGTTGTGTGCTTGTGTTAGTTGGATCTAGAACCCAAAACCTTTTTTTTGTGACATACACATGATTTTTAGTTTATCGATGTTTTCTTCCAAGCATCGAAGGGCCGCTGAAGTCTGTTCTTGTTTGATTGGACAAAGCATCAGCCCTTCGGGGTTTGGGTAAATCCTTGTTTTCTAACTGATTTTCCTAAAAGAAACTAAAAATCATTAAAATGGGTTTCTCCTCAAATCAAGATGGTTTTTCAAAATGGGAACTACTTTTAGTCCTCACCCGCGTGGGTTGAGTGAAAATGGTTTTCAGTAATTAATGTCACCCCGTTTTCGTGTAAACTTCCCCACTTGTAAGGATTCGAGTGGTCTGGGTTCTAGGGGCCATTCCTGTAGTGGCCCAAATTCCCATGCAGCTTTCTTCCGATGAATCCACTGTTAGAGCACCTAGCGTTGGTGTATCTGGCCCATGGTGCGTCAATGGGATGCCACAGATGGACCCTGTGTGTTATTATTAGCTTGTAGGCCTTCGGCTTGAGTTTGCCGAAATTCGGAAAAGAATTAGGCCCAACAGAGGTCGGAATGGATTCAGCACAGGAAAAACGCTTGAAAAACGGCTATTGCTTGTTTATTCTGAGTCCGGATGCCCAAAAACGGACTCCCGGAAGTTTCAGTGGAAAATGGTGCCATGGGAGGGGCCGTAGACCGCCGGGATGCCACGTGGCGGCCTGTCATTGGCCGGTTCAGGATGCGCGGTCCACAGAGCTGCGCGGCGGGGTGCACAGACCCGGCGCATGGACACGTGGCACCGCCTGATTGGCGGGCGCAAGGCGCGCGGTCTACCGGGTGAGCGCGGCGGTGCAATGGACCAATGCGGGGCCACGTGGCAGCCTCCGGTTGGTCGGTGCATGCGGCGCGGTCCACTGAATTCCTGTTGAATGCGTGGACCGGGTGTAGGGGACGCGTGTCGCCCTCTGGTTCGCGGGCGCACCGTGCGCGGCGCACGGAGTCGGGGTCGGTGCCTCGGGGCGCGTGCCCACGTCGGGGCCATGCCGCGCGCCCGGCGCGGCCGCCGACCGGTCAGCGGGTCAACCGGGGTGGACACGTGTCGCCCGCTGATTGGCGGGCGCCAACCGCCTCACTGTGCGGGGGCGGGCCACGTGGCAGCCAGCGGGTGGGCCGAACAGCTGTTTGCTGTTCGGCGGGCCACGTGGCGGCTCCTGGTGGATTCGGGCGTGAACAGTGTTGGGCCGGCCCAACACTGTAGCCGCCCGAATGTTCCGGGCGCCCGAAATTTTGGGCCCAAAGCCCATTGACTTGTTTTTCCGGGCTGTTTCGGGTGAGGCCTATAAAAAGGCCTCAAGGGGCCTCGTTTTGAAGCTTTTCCCGAAAGCTTTTCACTTGGAGCCCTTCACCAAAGTTGTTTTCTCTCCCTCTTGTGCATCTTTTGGCGGAAGCTCAGGATTTTTGGAGGCCGCGACGACGGCGACTTCTGCATCGGGGTGCGGAGCGACGATCTACTGTTGGAGGCCCATTTCCGTCGCAGTTTAGTCCGGGAGGTCTACCGGGCTACCCCGACATTATTTTGGACGATTTCTGCGGTGACGGTTTCGTAAGAGGTAAATCTACATTTTCGTGTTGGACACTTTTTCTGGATCCGAGCTTTTCTTGGGTTCTGGGTACATTTTGTAACCCCCTTTGCGACTGTTGGTTGATTGGACAGCACCTACTTGTCGGATTTTTATCTCCTCATCCGGACATCGGAATGTCGACGTTTCAGGACTCTATCGACATCTACTCTTCGCGAGGATCGCCGTCATATTTTATTGGAATTTTTGGAGGAAGTTTTTCAGGTGAAAATTTCGTGTTAGTGGGACTGTTCACCACAGATTTTTGGGGAATGTGGAATTTGTGTGAATTAAAGTGTAATTTTGGTGTATGTTTGTACCCAGGAGTTTGTGAGCACCTCTACCGTGATGTTGGCTTGGTGGGATTTGTGATTTGACAGTTGTGGGCTTTCTCAGCTGTGCCATTTTGGACAGTTAGCACTTTCAGGTGGGTGACCTTGCTTCCAAGAACTCTGGACTGTGTACTAATTCTAGGTGTGTAGGATCATGCATGTTAGAAATTGGAGTATTAGCATGTGAAAAACTGTATGTTTGTATCTTGTATATCAGTTGTTGAATCTTTTGATTCCGGCACTATGTTAAGTAATGAAATCTTGGAATTTGACCTAGCACCCCTGTCATATGTATCATGTCAGCCAGTCTGTAGAAAAACTCCAACTTGGGCTAGGTTTTTATTGCTCTAGGACATTCCACATCACGATACTTTATTTCACCTTGGACTTAGCTTTCCTCGCCCAAGTTGTGGGCCGAGAGGTCGGTCGGTTGTGGGATGCATTTGCACTCGTGTCTGGGGACCGAGTGGAGTTGATAGCAGTCTGTAGATTTGATTTCTTTGGGAGAGTGATAGTGATGGTAGATCTGGGTTCTTGGAAACTGTCAGAGAGACAGTGGGTTTCAGCTGTGTAGATTCCAGCTAGTGTGTGAGACAGTGATTTGTTTGGTAGTCGATCTTATTGATCGAAGATTGGATCATAGCCTGCATGAGCCACATTTGAGCTTTACAGTGATACTATACAGTGATACTTATGGGTTACTTTGACTCGAGCGGGGTCGCTCCCCTCGAGGGCCACTCCGAGTAGGAGCGAGACCGGGTTGTGTACCGGTGTGAGTTTGAGATGTTCCTTAGCGACTTGTCGTCGCGGTGGTCCCTCTGGCTGTGCTTTCGTTGGCAGCCACGGACGCCCTACGTAAGTCCGCTCCTCCGGGACGTAACGGCAGTAGGTTGGCGCAGGTTTGACTGGACCCGTTGTGGCAGTCAGTTTTGATTGGGTGATCAGGGATGAGAGTTAGTTGTGGCATTATGTTCTTTCTGTTCCACTGTTGAGCATCTAGATAGAGGCATAGTAGCTGTAGAGTTACCTTTCCTAGCTCTCCTTATAGCACTGCATATGTTACTTTTGCCTCTGGTAGACTTAGTGGGCAGACCGTCGGGCTTGTTGGCGGCACCCACTGAGAACTACTGGGGATGTAGTTCTCACACCCCGTCGTGGTGTTTTCTCCCCAGGGACTTCTGCTCCAGTTCCTGCAGCTCCTGTTGCTGATCCAGCTCCTTCTGACCGAGGTAAGGGCGTCGCGAGATAGATCCCCTGCTGTCGTCTTCTGTGTGTGAGTAGATGTACCCCAGTTCCATTTGGTGTGTGTTATGTCGAGTGACTTTTGTAGTGAGGTTTTGAGTTGTACCTTCCTTTCCTGCTTTTATGAGAGACTCCTGTAGTTCTGGTGAGGATGGTCTGTATATTTAAAAGTTGTAGTCTTATTTTATGTATTTCCTTCCAGCTTTTCTCTTTCAGCTCTGATATCTGCTAGTGTAGATGTTTCTTTGCAGGTTAGTAGCTACGCCTATACGGGGCTTCCCGTACGGGCGGCGGATCTGTTGGCGAGCCGGGCGCAGTATCGCCCCGGGGCGTGACAGATTAGAGTGGTATCAGAGCCTAGGATGTAGGTCTTGGAGGACTTAGGAACCCTAGGCTTGTGGTTGGACCCTAGGATGACTCGCGTGAGAGCCGTGACTTTAGCGAGAGTCCTGATTGGATTTCTAACTCTCCCGAGCGGTTCGGGGTGAGCGATCGACATGTCTTCCTTCGGTGGCAACTATGTTGGCTGCAGACAACATAGTACTTCGGAAAGGGGGACATGCCTTCTGACTTTCGCTAGATTGGGTCGAGAGATGATTTGGGTTCTGATTGTTTGCCTTGTCCCTCAGGTGGGGATGCCTCCTCGACGCTCGATGGTGACGCGTTCGCAGCCTTCGTCCTCTGAGCCCGAGCAGGAGACTCGGAGCAGGACAGCAGGAGCGAGGTTTTGGAGCTCCGTGCCCAGGTGGCACAGTTGACTGAGGCGTCCTCGACGCCAGGGAGGAGGCTGTGAGTCTGGTTGACGCTCTTGTTGGAGCAGAGAGCGCAGCCGGCGGTGGTACCCCCTGAGAGTTCTCCGGTGCCTTCTTCCCCTGGTGGTGGCACCCCCGGTTGTGCAGCCTGCACCAGCAGTTCCGGCTGAGCCTGTTTCCAGTAGGCCACCGTCTGGGACGACGGGATCTTTGACTTTGGCAGAGCAGCAGGTTTTGGTGGGTCTTTTGTTGAGGTTTCGCAAGTTTGATCCACCCCGCTTTTCGGGCATGAGTGCTGAGCCGTGGGGCGGCTGAGTCTTGGTTACAGCTATGGAGCGCCATTTCGAGAGCCTTTTTATTGATGAGAGGTTTCGAGTTCTGTTGGCTACTCATTTTCTGGAGAGCAACGCCGAGGCATGGTGGCGGCGTGTGCGACCCGCAGGTCCGCCTGGGACCCAGTTTATCTCTTGGGCAGAGTTTCGCGGTATGCTTCTTGGGGCCTTCTTTCCCGAGAGTGTTCGACAGAGCTTGGAGGAGCAGCTGAGGAATCTCCGCCAGGGAGATAGCCCGTACATGCGACATAGCCGATTTCAATCGGCTGTTGGCTAGTATGCCCCACGTGGCCAGAGATGAGACCCACCGGATCTACATGTTCGAGAGAGGGTTGCGTCGGGACATTTATCGTTGGTCCGCTCCCTCAGATTACAGACTTTAGAGGCCTCGATGGAGCAGGCACTTTATGTGGAGGGTGGTGAGGCCGTGATGGCAGAGGTGACTCCAGCCCCCGTTGTGACTCCTGGGGCGAAGCGCCCCGCGCAGTTGAGGAGGGGCAGTCGAGTAGGCAGGGACCCCCGAGACCACCCCGTTTCCACTCTCAGGGACGCGGGTATCAGGGGGCGGCAGAGATCTGGGGGATCTCGTCAGTTCCAGCAGCAGCAGCGTCGGACCACCTCGACAGCAGCAGTCTACGCAGCAGCAGCAGTCTTCGCAGCAGCAGCAGACTTCGCGGCAGCCGCGCCCCGACCGTTGTATCATCTGTGGAGGACCGCACTCACCAGCCCAGTGCCCGCAGGGTCGGGACCGCTGCTTCCGTTGCGGGCAGACCGGGTCACTTCGCGAGGGCGTGCCCCAGGGCAGGTTACCCAGCTCCTTCATCAGCTTCTGCATCCTTCGTTCCTCGTCAGTCAGCAGGACCTTCGGCGACCTCCGGTAGGCCAGATTTTGCTCCATCGTCCTCGCGACAGCCAGAGCGACATCCCCCGGCGCCGAGCGGTCGAGTCTATGCCGCTCAGGTAGAGGATGCTACAGCAGCAGAGCATGTCGTCGCAGGTATTATTTTGATTTCTGCAGTTCGTACTCGTACTCTCTTTGATACCGGTGCATCGCATTCTTTTATCAGTAGAGCATTTGCATCCCTTCATGGTATAGAGGTAGTTTCTTTATCGCATGCATTAGAGTTCAGATACCAGATCATGTCTTGCATGTCGAGGAGTATTGTAGGGATTGCCCTGTGCAGTGGGAATCCTGGATTTTGCCGGCAACTTGCTTGTCTTGCGGCAGCTCCAGGATTTCGACGTCGTGCTAGGTATGGATTGGTTGTCGAGGTACTATGCTGTTATAGACTTGCAAGAAGAGAGGACGGTGACCCTCCGCGAGCCTGGACAGGAGGAGTTGTCTTCAGAGGCTGCCAGAGCACATTCTTTGCGATGACTGTTTCTTCGGCGAGGGCTAGGCGGTGATTAGTAGGGGCTGCACCGCTTTCTTAGCGACGATTGTGGAGGTGCCTACGGCGGCACTGGGACTCGAGGATATTCCTGTTGTCCGCGGAGTTCCCAGATGTGTTTCCCCCTGAGTTGATGACGATGCCGCCAAGGAGAGGGAGGTGGAGTTTGTGATTGATGTGGTACCGGGGAAACCGCACCAATCTCGAAGGCGCCTTATAGGATGGCACCTGCCGAGTTGAGGGAGTTGAAGGCCCAGCTTCAGGATCTTATGGATAGGGGCTTTTGTCAGGCCTAGTGTTTCTCCGTGGGGAGCGCCAGTTTTATTTGTGAAGAAGAAGGATGGGTCGCTTCGTTTGTGTGTGGATTATCGGGAGTTGAATAAAGTGACCATCCGGAACAAGTACCCTCTTCCACGGATAGATGATTTATTTGATCAGTTGCAGGAGCCACAGTGTTTTCGAAGATTGATCTTCAGTCAGGTTACCACCAGTTGAGGGTGAGGGCCGAGGACATCCCTAAGACGGCTTTTCGATCCCGGTATGGGCATTATGAGTTTACGGTTATGCCGTTTGGTTTGACTAATGCCCCAGCTGCTTTCATGGATTTGATGAACCGGGTATTTCAGCCGTACTTAGACTTGTTTGTGGTTGTGTTCATTGATGACATCTTGATCTACTCCCGGAGCGATGTGGATCATGAGGAGCACTTGAGGATAGTGCTGCAGCTTCTACGTGAGAAGAAGCTGTATGCCAAGCTTAAGAGTGCGAGTTTTGGCTTCGGGAGGTTGCATTCTTGGGCCACTTGGTATCAGCCGCAGGAGTGGCAGTTGACCCGACGAAGATTGATACAGTTCGGGATTGGCCGAGACCGACGACGGTGGACTGAGGTCCGGAGCTTTCTGGGCTTGGCTGGCTACTACCGTCGGTTTGTAGAGGCTTTGCGAAGCTCTCTACTCCCCTGACCTGTTGACTAGGAAGGGGATGAGGTTCATTTGGACTGAGCAGTGTCAGCGGAGTTTTGAGGAGCTGAAGAAGAGACTGATTTCAGCACCAGTTCTTACACTGCCAGTGATGGGTGATGGCTACGTGATTTACAGTGACGCCTCGCACAGCGGTTTGGGTTGTGTCTTGATGCAGCATGGGAGGGTAATTGCTTATGCTTCACGGCAACTAAAGGATTATGAGAAGAATTACCCTACTCATGATTTAGAGCTGGCAGCTGTGGTGTTCGCATTGAAGTTGTGGCGGCATTACCTCTACGGTGAGCATTGTGAGATCTACACGGATCATAAGAGCTTAAAGTATCTGTTTACCTCAAAAGGAGCTGAACCTGAGGCAACGCCGGTGGTTGGAGTTACTGAAGATTACGATGTGAGTATCCTCTATCATCCCGGCAAGGCCAATGTGGTTAGCAGATGCTTTGAGTCGGAGGTCAGTGCAGAGCTTGAGCATGTTGGTCACGCAGCAGGCCCCGTTGATTTGAGCAGTTGAGGCGACTCCAGATTGAGGTGTATCCCTGGGGTCTCTGCTAGACTGATGTCTATGGTCTTGCAGCCCACTCTGTTGGACAGGATTAGGGAGACGCAGAGTGAGGACCCCACTTGGAGAGGATTAGATCACAGATTCAGGCAGATCTTATAGGGATTTTACAGTGGATAGCTCGGGAGTACTGCGGTACAGGGACCGAGTGTGTGTGCCTTCGGATTCAGAGATCAGAGACCTGATGTTGGGTGAGGCTCATTATACACCTTATACCATTCATCCTGGTGGTACTAAGATGTATAAGGACCTCAAGGCACATTTTTGGTGGTCCGGAATGAAGCGGGACGTTGGAAGATTCGTGGCTCACTGTTTAACTTGCCAGCAAGTGAAAGCAGAGCACCGGGTTCCTGCTGGCAAGTTGCAAAGTCTTCCAATTCCCGAGTGGAAATGGGACCACATCACCATGGACTTTGTTACAGGGCTGCCGAGAGCGCAGAGTGGAGCCGACGCGATTTGGTTATTGTTGATAGACTCACCAAGTCAGCGCATTTCTTGCCTGTTCAGATGACTTGGTCACTGGAGCGTCTGGCACAGTTGTATTTGGACGAGATAGTGAGGCTACACGGGATACCTGCGTCGATTGTTTCAGATCGGGATCCGAGGTTTGTGTCACGATTCTGGGGGAGTTTACAGTCAGCTTGGGGACCCAGCTCAGATTCAGCACTGCATTCCACCCACAGACTGATGGCCAGTCTGAGCGCACTATACAGACCCTTGAGGATATGCTGAGAGCGTGCGTTATGGATTTTGGAGGGGGGTGGTACCGACACTTATCTTTGGTTGAGTTGCGTACAACAACAGCTATCAGGCGAGCATCCAGATGGCTCCGTTTGAGGCGTTGTATGGACGCAAGTGTCGGTCACCCTTGTATTGGAGTGACGTGGGTGAGAGGAAGACTTTGGGACCTGATCTTCTTTTGGAGGCTGAGGAGAAGGTCAGAGTTGTTCGTCGACACCTTGAGGTAGCCCAGAGTCGTCAGAGGAGTTTTGCAGATACTCGACGGCGAGACCTGGAGTTTCAGATTGGTGACCATGTATTCTTAAAGGTCTCGCCTTCGAAAGGGGTCCGGAGATTTGGAGTGCGTGGGAAGCTTAGTCCCCGTTTTGTTGGCCCCTTTGAGGTACTTGAGAGGGTAGGCCCTGTGGCTTATAGAGTTGCTCTTCCTCCACGTTTGGCCGGTGTACACGATGTTTTTCATGTCTCAGCCCTGAGGAGATATGTCTTTGATCCGTCGCATGTGGTTGACTTCACTCCCTTGGAGATCGGTGAGGACCTGGTTTACGAGGAGCGGCCGTTGCGGATTCTTGCTCGTGAGGTGAGGGAATTGCGCAACCGGACCATTCCGTATGTGAAGATCTTATGGAGCAATCACGATGAGCGAGAGGCTACTTGGGAGCTAGAGACAGTGATGAGATCTGCTTACCCCTTTTCTGTTCGAGACTACTGGTTGAGGTACGCCTGTTCTACCTTACTTCGTTTCGAGGACGAAACTTCCTTTTAGTGGGGGAGGATGTAGTGGCCCAAATTCCCATGCAGCGTTCTTCCGATGAATCCACTGTTAGAGCACCTAGCGTTGGTGTATCTGGCCCATGGTGCGTCAATGGGATGCCACAGATGGACCCTGTGTGTTATTATTAGCTGTGTAGGCCTTCGGCTGAGTTTGCCGAAATTTCGGAAAAGAATTAGGCCCAACAGAGGTCGGAAATGGATTCAGCACGGAAAAACGCTTGAAAACGGCTATTTGCTTGTTATTTCTGAGTCCGGATGCCCAAAAACGGACTCCCGGAAGTTTTCAGTGGAAATGGTGCATGGGAGGGGCCGTAGAACCGCCGGGATGCCACGTGCGGCCTGTCATTGGCTGGTTCAGGATGCGCGGTCCACAGAGCTGCGCGGCGGGGTGCACAGACCCGGCGCATGGACACGTGGCACCGCCTGATTGGCGGGCGCAAGGCGCGCGGTCTACCGGGTGAGCGCGGCGTGCATGGACCAATGCGGGGCCACGTGGCAGCCTCCGGTTGGTCGGGCATGCGGCGCGGTCCACTGAATTCCTGTTGAATGCGTGACCGGGTGTAGGGGACGCGTGTCGCCCTCTGGTTCGCAGGGCGCACGTGCGCGGCGCACGGAGTCGGGGTCGTGCCCTCGGGGCGCGTGCCCACGTCGGGGCCATGCCGCGCGCCCCGGCGCGGCCGCCGACCGGTCAGCGGGTCAACCGGGGTGGACACGTGTCGCCCGCTGATTGGCGGGCGCCAACCGCCTCACTGTGCGGGGGCGGGCCACGTGGCAGCCAGCGGGTGGGGCCGAACAGCTGTTTGCTGTTCGCGGGCCACGTGGCGGCTCCTGGTGGATTCGGGCGTGAACAGTGTTGGGCCCGGCCCAACACTGTAGCCGCCCGAATGTTCCGGGCGCCCGAAATTTTGGGCCCAAAGCCCATTGACTTGTTTTTTCCGGGCTGTTTCGGGTGAGGCCTATAAAAAGGCCTCAAGGGGCCTCGTTTTGAAGCTTTTCCCGAAAGCTTTTCACTTGGAGCCCTTCACCAAAGTTGTTTCTCTCCCTCTTGTGCATCTTTTGGCGGAAGCTCAGGATTTTTGGAGGCCGCGACGACGGCGACTTCTGCATCGGGGTGCGGAGCGACGATCTACTGTTGGAGGCCCATTTCCGTCGCAGTTTAGTCCGGGAGGTCTACCGGGCTACCCCGACATTATTTTTGGAACGATTTTCTGCGTGGACGGTTTCGTAAGAGGTAAATCTACATTTTTCGTGTTGGACACTTTTTCTGGATCCGAGCTTTTCTTGGGTTCTGGGTACATTTTTAACCCCCTTTGCGACTGTTGGTTGATTTGGACAGCACCTACTTGTCGATTTTTATCTCCTCATCCGGACATCGGAATTCGACGTTTCAGGACTCTATCGACATCTACTCTTCGCGAGGGATCGCCGTCATATTTTTATTGGAATTTTTGGAGGAAGTTTTTCAGGTGAAAATTTCGTGTTAGTGGGACCTGTTCACCACAGATTTTGGGGAATGTGGAATTTGTGTGAATTAAAGTGTAATTTTGGTGTATGTTGTACCCAGGAGTTTGTGAGCACCTCTACCGTGATGTTGGCTTGGTGGGATTTGTGATTTGACAGTTGTGGGCTTTCTCAGCTGTGCCATTTTGGACAGTTAGCACTTTCAGGTGGGTGACCTTGCTTCCAAGAACTCTGGACTGTGTACTAATTCTAGGTGTGTAGGATCATGCATGTTTAGAAATTGGAGTATTAGCATGTGAAAAACTGTATGTTGTATCTTGTATATCAGTGTTGAATCTTTTGATTCCGGCACTATGTTAAGTAATGAAATCTTGGAATTTGACCTAGCACCCCTGTCATATGTATCATGTTCAGCCAGTCTGTAGAAAAACTCCAACTTGGGCTAGGTTTTTATTGCTCTAGACATTCCACATCACGATACTTTATTTCACCTTGGACTAGCTTTTCCTCGCCCAAGTTGTGGGCCGAGAGGTCGGTCGGTTGTGGGATGCATTTGCACTCGTGTCTGGGGACCGAGTGGAGTTGATAGCAGTCTGTAGATTTGATTTCTTTGGGAGAGTGATAGTGATGGTAGATCTGGGTTCTTGGAAACTGTCAGAGAGACAGTGGGTTTCAGCTGTGTAGATTCCAGCTAGTGTGTGAGACAGTGATTTGTTTGGTAGTCGATCTTATTGATCGAAGATTGGATCATAGCCTGCATGAGCCACATTTGAGCTTTACAGTGATACTATACAGTGATACTTATGGGTTACTTTGACTCGAGCGGGTCGCTCCCCTCGAGGGCCACTCCGGAGTAGGCGAGACCGGGTTGTGTACCGGTGTGAGTTGAGATGTTCCTTAGCGACTTGTCGTCGCGGTGGTCCCTCTGGCTGTGCTTTCGTTGGCAGCCACGGACGCCCTACGTAAGTCCGCTCCTCCGGGACGTAACGGCAGTAGGTTGGCGCAGGTTTGACTGGACCCGTTGTGGCAGTCAGTTTTGATTGGGTGATCAGGGATGAGAGTTAGTTGTGGCATTATGTTCTTTCTGTTCCACTGTTGAGCATCTAGATAGAGGCATAGTAGCTGTAGAGTTACCTTTCCTAGCTCTCCTTATAGCACTGCATATGTTACTTTTGCCTCTGGTAGACTTAGTGGGCAGACCGTCGGGCTTGTTGGCGGCACCCACTGAGAACTACTGTGGGATGTAGTTCTCACACCCGTCGTGGTGTTTTCTCCCCAGGGACTTCTGCTCCAGTTCCTGCAGCTCCTGTGCTGATCCAGCTCCTTCTGACCGAGGTAAGGGCGTCGCGAGATAGATCACCTCCTGTCGTCTTCTGTGTGTGAGTAGATGTAACCCCAGTTCCATTTTGGTGTGTGTTATGTCGAGTGACTTTTGTAGTGAGGTTTTGAGTTGTACCTTCCTTCCTGCTTTTATGAGAGACTCCTGTATTCTGGTGAGGATGGTCTGATATTTAAAAGTTGTAGTCTTATTTATGTATTTCCTTCCAGCTTTCTCTTTCAGCTCTGATATCTGCTAGTGTAGATGTTTCTTTGCAGGTTAGTAGCTACTCCTATACGGGGCTTCCCGTACGGGCGGCGGATCTGTTGGCGAGCCGGGCGCAGTATCGCCCCGGGGCGTGACAATTCCTTTGTCGGGACGAAAGCCACGGGGCCGAGCCTGGAACCTGTTCTTGTTTAATAGGGTTGTAGGTGTAGGCCTCCCGGAACTTTCGGCCCTAGTTGGTATCTTCTGCGTGTTATACCGAGGTTGTGGTGTTCCCGAACTGTAAGGGGCCGGGAACTTCGATAGGTGGAGCCCTAGAATCTGTTCTTGTTTGATAGGGTTCTTAGCACCGACCTATTGGTTTTCCAAACCCTTATGGTGTCGGCCCTTTCTGAGTTATCGGTGCGGTGGTGTTTCTGTTGTGGGAGCCGTTTGGAGTGACGGCGGTCCCAGCTGTGTGGTACTTTCTTTAGTGAGTATAGTGTTGTGAGTTGAGTCGTTGAGGGTTCTCCGACATAGCCGTGAGAGTGTTTGGGCTTTTCATATTTGAGTCGAGGTTCTTTTCCGACCGAGTTGTGTTTCGAGCTTTGAGATACCGATCTGTTTGATCGTGGATTATAGCCTGCTGAGCCTGGCATTTCATGCAGTTATGAGATACTTGTGATACTTGAGTTCGTTGGGGTCGCTCCCCTCGAGCTACGCCCGTGGTGCGATGATGATACCGAGCCTGACGAGGCTGCGATGATGGCGACTAGTTTGATACACTAGAGTTCGCTTGAGATCTCTGATAGTCCTGGAGGGACACCCTACGTAAAGACCAAGTCCTGTTTGGGCGTGTGCAGTAGGTGAGCGCAGGTTTGTTTGACTGGTCCAAAGTGGGACAGTCATTGAGATTGGATGACATTGAGAGAGTGATGGCATAGTGTGTCAGGTACTTTGGTCCTTAGAGTCGTCAGTAAGTGGTTGATGCATCATCTTATCTTCTGTTCCACTTCTGAGCATCTACAGGGGGATGGCATAGGGGCGGTAGGCTTAGATGAGTCCTTTTCCAGCTCTTTTCTTTCTTCTTTATACTTGTTACGAAAACTTATGCCTAGTAGACTTAGTGGGGCAGACCGTGGGCTTTGTTGACGGCACCCACTGAGAACTACTGTGGGAAGTAGTACATCTCCCAACCCGTCGTGGTGTCTTTTCCCCAGGGGCTTCTAACTTCCTGTTCCTATGCTCAGTTGCTGATCCTTCTGACCGGTTTCGAGGGAGTCGCGAGCTAGTTCCCTACCCGTCGTTGGAGTGTAGCGGTACCCCCTTCAGAGGAGAGCTTCAGTAGCTTAGTTTACTTCTTTCCCTTGTGAGAGACCTTTGTTGTGAGGTATAGAGTTGTATTGTATTTTACAGTTTGAGAGACTTTGTAGTGAGGATATTTTTTTGTATTGAGAGCTGTACACTGATTATTTATTGGAGATATCTCCCTTTTGGGTTTTGTACAGAGGACTTTTATACGATCGTATTTGGGGAGATGGATATTGTATTATTTTCAGTTGTACAGTGGATTGGATTTCAGTTTTAGTAGTTTACTTTCAGCTCTGATATCTGTGTACTGTAGTTGATTCTTTTTGCAGGTTAGACGCTTCGTCTGTACGGTAGTTCCGTACAGATTGCGGATCTGTAGCGAGCCCGGGTCGCAGTTTCGACCCCGGGGCGTGACACCTGCGCCTACCTACTGCCGTTACATCCCGGAGGAGCGGACTGACGTAGGGCGTACCATAAGGACTAACTCACCCCTCGCGCTAAACTGCCTCAACATGCCAAACATCGCATCCACTGCGGGCATCTCAGGGGGCGCGACCCCAACTGAGGAAAACGGCGCGGCATAGAGTTTGAACATTGGCACATGCAGGCTATAGTCAAAATCCACGCTACCTCTCAGAACGGAAGGACTCAAGATCCTCGAATATCCCGCACCACAGTCGGAGCACTCCTCGACGAACTCAGCTGATCAGCTCTCTACAGAAACTCAAGACTCGAGAAAACACCACAACTCGTAGCACAAAACCCACGGCTGGAGATACTCCACAGCCAGGATCGACCCACAACCTCAGGGCTAACAACTCTGGTCGGACAACACTCAACGACCTGGGACCACCGTCAACCCCACGGTTCCCAACAACACTGACCGGAAGATACTCGACGGCCCGGGACCACCGTCTACTCAACGGCTCCCCACGACACTAGCACAAACTAAACTCATCTATCAGACTACACTCTGCCCCAGGCACGAGTGCAACAATGTCCCAAAGAACTCGACCCTCGGCCCTACTACCCGGGCGAGGGCAACACTATGTCCAGGAAAGATGCAAAGTGTGGGAAATCTAAAGCATAAAAGAACCTAGCCCAAGTGAAGGTTCTCTACTGGTCTGGTTAACATGCAGCATATGACGGGGTGCTAGGTCAAGTTCCAATAATAGCATTAAATAAACTAAATCATGAGCAGGGAACATCAAGGGATATAAACACCAAAAACCAAGCAACATAAGTCTCATCTCCCTAAACATGCTCTCAACTAGCGTAGGTAAAAACATTCATCGAACATATATATCTCGAAGATATCTACAGTGTACCCCGAATCATGAAAGCCTCGATCCCATATGAACTATATCATTCTTATGCTCACCTCTTCAAGGCTATAGTTTGTACAACGAAATATGCATGCCTCTCAAATAATCCATCAATATTAAATTACTATCTTGCAAGTGCCATCAGGCATATCTCAATATCATATAATACAATTCCTCGAACCAATGTCATACCAAGCTGCATCTCAATCAGATATTGGTACCGCTAACATGCATGCATTCTAATACCATAGAATTAAGAACCGTCCACGGTTCGGGATACGAACACACCACCCTGAGCGCTTTCCGCAGGCAAACGCCCGAGTCGTGAAGGCCGAACCCTCAACGAGGAAAAACCGAAAACCCCACGCCGCACGCGTACCCTCCGCGAACCACCGAAGGATCCCCCCCCCCCCCCAATCGGAAGCTCAAATAATCCCGTCGAGTTCACATAAAGACCTCCGCACACAATGCTTAAAGTAGAAGAGAATAAGGCCGTCAAGGAGCTCCACACAACACTAGCAGCTGAACAAAAATCAAGCTCATAAAAGCCCACTTCATACCTCTGAATTCAATAACCGAAACGACACATTAAGTCCTAACAACAACATAAATCGCTTGCACTTAAAACTTGTCCAAGCAAAAAAATTAAGTCCAAAGTCCATTAGGTACATAAGTCATTCCCAACATACTTGCAGATTTTCATCAACAATACACTATAAAGAGTACTAAGATGGTATATCAAATCTTATCCAAATTTCAAGAGTAAGGTAACATTGTTCTCTCTTGAGTCCAAAAATTTCCCAACTTGAAATTCACCATTTCATAAAGGGATAAAAGATATTCCAAAATTACCGCATGCTGTCCCAAAACAGTAATCGGAACTAAGGCCCCACGATGATAAAATTTTACCAGATTCGTAGCAAGAATTAGCCTTCCGCTTCAATACGAAAAATGTAGGTCTCTCAGTCCTGGTGAATTCCCCGCAAAATTTAACCTACAACTCCACTTTCTTCAGTCTTTAGGGAGCAAAAACATGAACATTGCTCAAAATCACATCCAGAATCTCAGCTGTGCACAAAAGTCTCAGAAATGACTTAATTCACCCAATTTAGATTCCAAATTTGAAGTTCCAGAAAATACAAAAATTGGATCTATTTAAGTCCTGGAAATTTTCCCATAAAACCAACTTAACAAATCCATTTTGTTACATCCCAAGGGAGTAAAACACTAACCTCCTGCTCGAAATCCTCTACAAGAAATAAGCGTCTCAAAGATTGCTATAATTACCTGGTTTAAAGATCCAATTAGTTCCACTTCAATAATACGAAAGTTTGTAGATATTGAAGTCTTGAAGAGAACCCCGCAAGAATCACCCAAAAAATCCACTCCTACAGTTCTGGAGACCTCCAGGAAGAAAATGCGATGAAGTGGAACCCAAAACCAGCAATGACCAAGCTCCAACAATGGTGGTTTCCTTGATGAGAAGAGGAAGAGATGAAGGCTGCTTCTTGGACTCCTTAGCAGCTAAGAGGTATAAAATGTCCAAAAGAGAAGCCCCATTCCAATTAGCCCCTCTTAAATAGCCTTAAACTATTCCAACATTAGGCTTAAGGTACACTACAACCCTTTCACCAACTCCCCTCTCATACCAAATCCCCTGCAACCCCGATCCGGTGCAAGGCGGGTCGGACCAAATGGTCCGACCGACCAAAGTCCACGCCACGTAGCACGGCCCGCCCCACGCGCGGGCGCGGGCACGCGCCACGCGGCGCGTGCATGCGCGGCGCATGCTCTGCGGTGCACCGCCCGTGCACCGCCCCCCCCCCCCCCCCCCCCCCCCCCCCCCCCCCCCCCCCCCCCCCCCCCCCCCCCCGCAGTCGCCTCCTGCACCGGGTGTACGCCCCCACCGTGCACCGCGCTGCACCCTGCCGGTGCATGGCCCGTGAGCCCGGCCGCTGTTAGCCCGGTCCACCATTCCAGCAACCAAAAACCCCATTTAAGCCCAAAATGTCCAGAAAAAGTGTAATTCACACAGTTTTTTTCGCGCTGAGTCAAGTTTACAATATCCATTGTGCGCAAAAACACTTCTAAGAATTTGACGGGGTCATCAGACTACTCTGTGATCTATTTAACACACCGGGTCCATCATAAGGTCCAAATGGTGCACAATTACCACCGACACGCCACACAGGCCTCCAGAAGCTGCTGATGCAACATAGTCGAATAGTGGAATTTTGGGTCTTCACACTGGTACTGCCTGCTCAATTTGTCTCAAGATCTACTCGCAAATCGGTACTCACGACCGATAAAGAGGTCTGGCTCTCACTGGCCAATAACCAATATCTGGCACGCACTGGCCGATGTATCAATCGCCTACTCCGGAGTGGCACTCGAGGGAGCGACCACCGAGTAAAGTAACTCTATCATCAAAAGTATCACATAGGATCTGTATAGCAGGACTGGATCATTAATGATCAAACTGGGGAAAAAC